>JBBPMA010000349.1:0-28041 GCA_038090075.1 Xanthoconium purpureum | reverse complement strand
TGCATCCGCGACTCAGTATTCGCTGGTCAAGGAATACTACGGGTCAGGTTTCTTTGACGCGTGGACGTTCTACAACAATTGTGCGTCCGTTCCTGCCTCTGTTGGATCTTACATTCGACGGTTTGTGTGCAGATGACAACCTAACAAACGGAGATGCCGTGTAACTATTCGAACGGGTTTTGATGCCACCATCGTACTGACCTATGCATGCAGCTATGTGTCTGCCCAGACTGCATTCGCTGACAATCTTACCTATGTCGACCCCTCCACGTCCCATGCGTTCATAAGAGTCGACAATTTCACGAACGTAAGTACATACACTTGTTCTACGCATGTGCTTGCCTGCACTCCCGTCGGTATCTAGGTTGTATACAATGATAAACGGAACACTGTCCGGATCACTAGCAATGACACATACGCTGTAGGTAGCGTGTGGGTGACTGATCTATACCATGTTCCCTACGGTGTGAGTTTGACTTCAAAAGCCAACTGTATACTGCAACAATGATCCCATGTTTCTCCACCTAGTGTTCAGTCTGGCCCGCTTGGTGGAGGTGAGTGATTCGCTTTGTTCTGAGAGATCATACACATGTCTTTCCTCACAGCCTGGCAGTCATATGGCCTCAGGGAGGAGAGATTGATACATTTGAAGGTGTCAACTTGCAAACGAACAACCAAATGTCGCTACACACGGAAACCGTTCGTACCCTCTACCCTGCTCGAACGATTTCTCACACTTGCCATCTTCAGGGATGCATGCAAGTGTCGCCAAACGAGACGTCGACTCTCGTCGCCAACACCAACTGTTCATACATTGCCAACGATGATCAGGGATGTGTTGTCTCGGACCCATCCTCGGCATCGTTTGGAGCTGGATTTGCCAACGCGAACGGGGGTACATTCGTGACAGAATTTGCGACAACTGGAATCAGGCACGTCAGCCATGTTTAGACCGTGTACTTAATTCTCACCGTTCCTGCAGTATATGGTTCTTCCCAGTGGGTGGTACACTTTTTTGGGCCCGCAGGCCGCAGGCCACTGACCCTGATCATCCAGCGTTCCCAAATACCGAATGCATTGTCAAGTAACGAAAGCGCAATTGATACGGCCACTTTTGGCATTCCAGTCGGCAACTGGCCAGCCACAGGTTGCAATATCCAGGAATTCTTCCAGCCTCAGCAACTCGTTTTTGACATAACACTCTGTGGTGGTGCGTCTTTTTCCCGGTGAGGACGAGTTTTGTGCTGACGACTGAGCAGATTTTGGTGAGTAATTCGAATGCCAGCTATCCGATCAGATGCCAATGTGAAACCCGTCAAAAGCTGGGAACCCTGCCATCTTCAATCAGACATGCACAGGCGTCTGCTACAATGACTACGTGATTGGCTCACCGTCTGGGTATGACAATGCTTACTTTGAGATTGGTTATGTCAGAGTCTTTAGCGCGGCGGGCACTAACACCACTGTTTCGCCTTCCACCTCGGCAAGCGGTACTAATAGTATGCCAGGAACAACTTCGACCCCATCCTCAGCATCAGGTTTCATGGAGAAATATGTGTCGGTTGTGGCGTCCGTCTTCGCTGTCATCGGAGGGCTTGGCGTAATGCTTCTCTAGGATATCTTCTACATGGCTTCCCACACACCGATATAAGTTGCTTCAAGTTGTAGATAAGGCCTTGGCAGGACCAGACTCTCGTTTGCTCGACGAACAGTATTTTATAAAGGCAAATATAATTTTTAGTACTAGCTCGGGTTGAGGTACAAATGGTCAACTCTTGAGTCCCCAGAAATATTGGTTACCGTGCTTCTTGGCCCCACCTCCCGGTACCCGAGGAAGACGAACTTGCGCCATCTGGTAGCCACGGTGACATAAATATGTGATGACTCATGAATATTAATGACCACACGCATCACCTGCTGGAAACTTGAAAAGGTTTCATTTGATAGTGAGTTTTTTTTGGCGCACGTCATGATTAGAACTTTGCAAAGGACCATATTTTTATGATCTCAGCACATGGACAGGCCCGCCAAACTTAGTACCCTCGAAAACGTGACTCTCAGCGTCAATCAGACTGACTCAGTACCACGGAGAAGAAGCACAGATCTGACCAAGGACTGCACCGCTGCCCGCTGTATCACACCGCCGCGGTCCTACTAGGTATGGGAGCCTCTGCCGCCCGTCATCAATGACAAAAATGAAAAAATGAAATTCGCCCTGGTCGTACAAACCATTTAAACCCTTTTCTGACGCAGCCCTGACCTGGACGTTACAGTTGACCGCAACTACCACGGCGCATGTCATAACGGTGCTGTCAATTCGGGCGGAAGCATTCCACATCTACTCTCAAGTCCAGCTCTCTTCGGTAGTTGTCCTTTTTACCCACTCACGAGTCCGGTAGTCCCAGATCCCGTCGCTTATTCCACCAAGCCACACACATGGATTCGTCCACCGATCCAGCCAGTCTATTCAATGTGGAAGGCCAGGTCGTCGTCGTCACTGGAGGAGGAACAGGTATTGCACAACACATTGCATGTCTTACTGATACATGACTCTGATTGCGAGCATTCGGTTCAAGGGATAGGGCTCATGATCGCCACGTCATTAGAGCACAACGGTGCCACAGTGTACATCGTTGGTCGGCGTCTCGATGTTTTGCAGAAAGCTGCCCGAGAAAACAACGTCTGTTCCTTATCTTCACCGCCTTGTTAGCCCCTGAGTAACGTGTGTATAGAAATACGGAAAGATTATCCCCCTACAAGGCGACATTACCTCTCGGGACTCTCTTCTGTCCATGGTGCAGACCGTCAAGTCTCAGCATGGGTATATCGACCTCCTTGTAAACAACGCTGGCATAGCTCGCAATCTACTCCCTCCTCACCTACCATCCCCGCTCGACGACACCGATTTTCCGGAAGAGGAACCAATTCCATCTATCAAATCGTTTCAGGACATCCTCTGGAATACAGGTGGACCTGGTGGATTTACAGAGACGTTTGAAACGAACGTCACCGCGGTCTACTTTACGGCGATAGCGTTCCTAGAGCTGCTCCACTTTGGAAATCTGAGACGGGGCGCTTTACCTCCTAAATTGATCGCGAAGTCGAAGAATCCGTTGAATGGGGTCACAGGCGAGAATGGGTTGCGTCGTGCGCCGACGACTAATGGAGTCTCTACGCCGTATTACTCGCTACCACCCTCGCCTGCTGGTGCGAGTCAACCCCTCCCAACCGATGCGCTCGTAGCCTCATCACCGAAACTGGTGAAAGGGCCACTACCGACGTCTCAGGTGATCACCATATCCTCATCCGGCTCCTTCAGAGTGGACGCACGGGTCCTCTCTATCTCCTACACGCTCGCGAAGCACGCGTGCACACACCTCGGCAAGCTCCTCGCGAACCTCCTTGCCGATTGGAACATCCGGAGCAACATCTTATGCGTACGTGGCGTGCATTTTTTTGTTGCTACATCGCGCTCACTCTCGGACATACAGCCAGGTGTCTGGCCCAGCGGTACGCATTTCGCGATGTTCATCTTTTCGGGGGCATGACTTGACGGGTACCACCGTTTCACAGAGATGACCAACTTGGCGCATCTCACGCCCGGGTCTCTCGCGCAGGCCGTTCCCCTTGGCCGTTCGGGAACGCTGGCCGAGATGGCAGGTCCGATCTTGTTTCTTGCCGGGCCTGCCGGCGCGTACGTCAATGGTGCTGTTTGGTTGGTTGACGGAGGGAGAGTGGGCCAGGTGGCGAGCTCGTATTGAACGCTCGCTGCCCCCGCGGGGCGACTTTTCCGCGGTCATCCCATTTGCGCCAACGCCAAGATGGGGTTGCATCTCGTTTGGGGCGAGTTGCTTCCCTCGATCTAGTCCTAATATTATGGAGAAATAATCTCGTCGTCTTTCTTGAGTCGTGTGCGCCGTTGGTGGTGTAACATGCTAATAATAACAAACTCGTCGTGGTCTATGCTCATTTTCCCGGTGCCTGAGCCCCGGCGTGTCGAATGTTCGAACCAAGCATGGAATTAAATAATGTGTTTCACGAGGCGAAGGAAGCACTTCATACTTCAAATCTCCTCCGTCGGTCGTCTTATCAGTTACGTGTCCGAGGGGCAACAGAAGTATTGCAGCAGTAGATCTTTAATTCATTCGGGGCGGATACGCGAGTACAAGGATAGAAGTGTACGTACACGCCGAGGCATGGGAAGTCATAACTTACATTTGGTCCTTTCATTGCCTTGAAATTGCTGTTAGAGCTACAAGAAGCTCAAGATCCTTCTTTAGAGTGCGCGTAGGTCTCCAGCAAACGCGACTTTACGTAGTCCCCCGCAGTGACAACTGGGTACTTGGCTGGGTTCCCTTTGGTGACACATCCCGGGATAGGCTCGATGGCATTCTAAGACGACAGCGAGAGTTATGAATGGGGAGACTCACTTCTAGCTTCACGTCATAATTAGTTCCGAAGAATACGGGCATCGAGTATCTTTCCTGTCCAGAGGCATTGATGGCCCGATGCAGGGTGGACTTGAACACGTCATCTAGCAGACGTCGGAACGTTGTGAATGCTTCAACGAATTGACTTACTGGTCCAGCGGGCAAATTGGTCTCCGAGACTAGAGGGCAAGTTTATTGCAAGTCATGACAAAGAGCATGGATCCGTACTTGACAACAAGACAGCCAGGTATAGGGACAGCATCGATCCACTTTCCGTCGGTGTTCATCACTTGCAAGGCAGGGACATTGTCTTGCCAGAGAATAGTGAAACACTGGTTTAATTTTGTTTAAAAGAGGGTTGTGGTCGAGATAGCTGCCGTGTTACCTCGTAGCTAGTGTCGAGATCAGCAACACGGGACAGTCAGAGGATACTGAACGTACTCGGTATGGGCACCGATGCCTTGCACACGGTCGAGAGGAGTCGTGGATTGAGGGGGGTAGTGGAGCAAGCGCATGATTACTCCTGATTGAGACGCCTGATCAACAGCAAATGTCGCTTTGGACGTTTGACAAAGTAAGCAACACGTGCCTTGTCGTCAAAGAAATTCTCTGGGAGGTCCAGGGCGAGCGCAAAGATGGGGAACAAAGACTGTCCCAGTTTCAAGGCGGCATGACTGCGGATCGGGGGGTGATGCGTGCCACAGCCGCGATGGGGCGGACGTACAAGTAAGCGAGGACGTCTTCGCGAAATCCAGGGAGGTTTTCGGGCCACACGTTTGACCCATGCATTGGGCCGCTGCCATTTGATTCCCAGCCGATGTCAAAGGCCTCGTGCAAGTCCCCGATGTTGTCTACATTGACGTTTTCGGCGAGAAGGGCGGTGTACCCCTTGAAATTTGGCGAGCGATGGAGGTCGAGCTAGGCTGGTTGGGCGGGGAGGGAAAAAGAGAGTACGGGACGGACCTCTGACTTTGTTTCTGTGGGGAGGGCGAAAAAACGCCTGGCGCTGTTTGTGGCGGCGTGTATGACGTGTTCGGGTATGGCATGATTTTTGACTGGGGGTGTGTGTGTGATGTGTGGGTGGGGTGATGCGGGTGCAGAGGGGCCACTGACCGTAGAAGAAGCCGACATCGACGCAGGCTGCGCGTATCTGTGCGGCGAGTGCAGGGCGGTCTTGGTTTGCGAGGTCGCTGTGGGGGAATGTCAGTCAGCAGACATAAGTAGCAGACAAGGGACGTGCATGAGGGGAATCATGTTCAAACTCCGCTAAGTCACAACTTGTCTTATTGTTTGTAGCACGGGCAGCTGGTCTCGTCCATTCAACAGCCTATCTGGATATAATGGCAACCCTCCGTCCTCCTTCAAGCCCGTCTCCGTCCCCTCTTCACCCAGAAAACGGCCGCTCAGCACGTGCCTCAATGGGGCCTCGTCAGACACTCGGCCCTGTCTCTCCCCGCCCACCTGGTGGTGGTACCGGTGCACGTCCAACCAGCGAGCTCCTCGGCAGCGCTACCATGTTCCAAACACCCGAGTCAGAAGCCATCGACCAGTGGTTCGAGAATCTCCAAAACTACGAGGAAACACTCGAGGATATGGCTGCTGCCTCCTTGGACGTCAACTTCAAAGAGGAACTCAGCGCCATAGAGCAATGTCCGTCCTTTCTGTCCCCTTCTTTCCCCCGCTCACTTCCTCGCAGGGTTCAAGGTGCTCTCTGAAGCGGAGCGCACAGCCGCTTTATACAGCCTGCTGCAGCAGTCCACACAGGTTCAAATCAGATTTTTCATCACCGTCCTCCAGCAGATGGCCAGATCTGATCCAATGACCGCATTACTCAGCCCAGCGGTCGGAGGTAAGCCACCCTATGATCCACTGGGATTCACACTCAGATTGTCCCGCAGGTTCGATGCAGAACCAGATGGAAGCCAAGCTCGCTCAGATGACCATAAAGTCGCCGTCGCTAAAGTCTCCCATGCCATCGTCTCCGCGCATGTTCAGTGGCAACCAGAACCGACAGTCTCTCGCCCTCGACAGCTCCTCGGGTTTCCTCTCTCCCGACTCTGCTGCACTAGGGTCCAGCAACGATGCCGCCGCAACGCTGGCACATCAAAGGGCGAAACTCAAGGCGAGCAATGCGGCACACCGCATCTCGGCTCCTATTTTGGCTACTGCTAGCGGTGAAATCCGCACCACGTGGGGTTCCGCACTCAGCCAAGTCGCCGAACAGAATCCCAACTCTCCAGCACAGGATATCATCGTTCCCAGCAACAGCGCGTCAAGACCCAAGAGCACAGAGTTTAGCGGCTCTCTCGGAACCCCTCGCGTGGAAGGACTGTCTCCGATGGTCGGCGACAGCTGGGCGAGCAACGTCAATACACCATTGATTCCCATGTTTAGCAAAGACGCTCAAAGCACACAAAATCTCGACGCGGCCGCCGCCAAGCTCAACGATTGGAACGGATCTGGTCCTCGAGTTCCTCTTATGGCCGATCCGAAGTCGTTCCGTCGTACCTCCAAGAGTGGGAACAACAACGGAACCGCTTCGGATGCTGCGAACCAGAACAGTAGCGTCTACGACAACGATGGCAATCTCGTATCCTCTCAGCAGCGCAGGAATGCTGCGCCGGCGCCCTCCGGTAATAATGCGCAGTTTGGTGGTGTCCAACAGGGGCAGTGGGGTGGTGCCAGGAGCCCTGCATTACCCACCTCCAACAGGTTTGGCGAGGAACCCAATGCGTCTTTGAACGGGCTAGGCATGGGCGGATTCAACATGGCGGGGCTGGGCAGCCCCGGACTAGGCATGGGGTTGCCCTCCGGGTTGTTGGCGGGCATGAACCCCCTGCAGATGAACATGTTGAATCTACAAGCACACATGAATGCTATGGGGATGACCCCCGAGGCACAAATGCTGGCGGCTCAGATGGCTGCAGGGTTCACGCCACAGAGCTGGTTGGGTCTACAGCAGGCTGCGATGCAGGGCAACAATAACAGTAACAGCAGTAATAGCAGGGGCCGCAGTGGTGGTCGGTCACCTGGAATTCCGAAGACAGGCTCTTCAGGTGGAAATAGCAGTGGCGGAGGGAGCGGAACCAAGAAGGACGAAGAGGATGTTGACCCCGCACTGCTCAACGATATCCCGGCCTGGCTCAGGAGCCTGAGGCTGCACAAGTATACACCGAACTTTGAGAAGATGAAGTGGCAAGACATTGTGGTCCTGGACGACGCTGGACTGGAGGCCAAGGGAGTGGCGGCGCTGGGGGCACGGCGCAAGATGCTGAAGACGTTTGAGGCTATCCAGAAGAAGATGGGCATCGAGACACCTCCTGGGTACAATTCAGGGGATGGTGTGAGGGAGGGATGAGATGATGTTGGATAGTACTGTTCCTGGTCTGGATATGTTCCGAGTGCTATGTACAATGCAATGGACTGGGGTCCCTTTCCCCCCTGACACTGTGGTGTTGCGAAGAGGCTATGGATATATAAACCCAAGCAACGTAACTGCTCGTCAATATTGTGAACAAACTGATCTACATCCACACCACAACCATGCCTTTGGACCGCGGACCGTCCCCTCTCCGTCCACCCATCCGTGGCACGACCCCCTCTCACAGGCGCTTCGAAGCCCCCTCGCTCGACAGCGACGTACACCCTGTCATCCACGCCGGTAGGGTCGCAGTCATCACTGGTGCCGCGAGCGGCATCGGAAGAGCTGTCGCGATCGAGCTCGCAAGGTGCGCAACCATCGCTCTTGTTCCCTTGCGTGAGCCCCAACAAAGTGTGATCTATCTTTGATATCGGCGCTTTATGGGCGCCAATCGACTGTGGATCACTCTGTACGGCGCTTAGGGCGGGCTTGAAGATCGCGCTCGCTGATATCACGGAGGACGCACTCGTCCAAGCGGGCAAGGAAGTAGCTGCGATCGCAGGCGACGCCAATGTCCTCGTCATTCCCACCGACGTCTCCAAGATAGCTGATGTGCAGCGCCTGCGTGACAGGGTGTACGAAACCTGGGGAGAGGTGAGCTCTTTTCGCCACACGACTATCATATCATTCCTCACGCTGTTTTATCAACCTATCAGGTCGCCGTTCTGTTGAACAATGCTGCCATCGGTCCTGAAAGCAAATCCTGGGAGTTGCCTGACAACTGGCGAAGCACCTTTGAGGTCAACCTTTTCGGGTAAGTACGCCCTGCCTGTCCGCGGAAACCAGGTTACTTATGCGAGCCTTGTTTCAGAGTCGTCAACGTGCAGCAAACCTTTGTTCCGGTAGGCTCTGCAGTGGCGCCATTTTAGATAGTCGAGTGACGGCGGTTTCCAGTCGATGTTATACCAAGAAAACCAGGCGGTGGTTATTAATACCGGCTCCAAGCAAGGGATCACAAATCCTCCGTGGGTCACCCTCGTTTCAGCGTTGGATGTGGGACTGAATGCTTTTTGAAACAACAGTGGGAATCCAGCTTACAACGCGTCAAAAGCGGCGGTAAAGAGTTTGACGGAAGGACTGGCATATGAACTGCGCGAACGGCCTGCGTGCAATGTCACCGCCCATTTATTCGTGTGAGTTCCGTCTGCTTTTCATGTGATAACCGGAAATAAATGCGTGCAGCCCTGGGTGGACCTTTACGGGGTTGTCCGCCCGTTCTGGGGGTGAGAAACCACCTGGCGCATGGAGTGCGGAAGAGACGGTCCTTTACATGCTGGATCACGTGCGGTTGGGCGAGTTCTACATCCTGTGCCCTGACAATGAAACGCGACGGGAGGTGGACCAGCTGCGCATTATGTGGGGTGCCGGTGATGTGGCGGAGGGGCGCCCAGCGCTGAGTCGGTGGCACAAGGATTGGAAACCGTTGTTTGAGGAGTACATTCGGGATGGGCTGGCTGACATGCAGTGATGAAAGCGGAAGATGTAAGATAGGAACGAACACGTGATGCTATATCAGTCTAGAATCTGCACTGCAATCTGGGGTCGCCAGCATGCATGATGCATGATGCCTGGTTGGCGACGCTAAAGTACTTGTCGTAGTCTGAGACGTGAATTGAATGCGTAGGTATCCTGCGGGTTTGCTCGGGTTAACATTACACTTCGCTACGTAGTACGCTGGAAGGTGCGGTAGAGTCCGGATCTTAGCCAGCAGTGGCGACAGTGAAAATACGTACACGACGGAGCGTATACGGACTCTTGCGGATCTTGTACTTGGCCCGGCACTAATTATAAATATTCGTCTTGTCCAAACTTTCCTCTCCCATCCAACATCCATTTACATGCCCTCCACCCTCCATCCCAGTAACGGGCCCTATAGCCCCAACGCTGTCTCAAAGACCAGCAGCGAGGCGTCCTTGCAACGCGTCAAGAACCTCCCCGGCTACACCACGCCGGTGTTCAAGGGCAAGCAAGAACAGCGCGCAAAAGTACAAGCCGTCATCGCTGGCAAGGTCAGTCGCATCGTCATCATCGAAATCCATGATCATCCTTCTGATCTCGTCCCATCGCACCAGGGTTTCATTCCTCGCGAGCTCGTCGCCAACGAGGTCGAATGGTTCTACTCCCAACTTGGCATCGACGACACGTATTTCCAGAACGAGTCCGTCTCTGTGATATCCGATCATATCCTCGCCCTCTTTGGCGCCAAAGTCCTCGCTTACACCAAGCATGATCCGAGCAAGCTAGTCATCGATCTCGAGCGAATCGATGACAAGGGCAACGGCGCCACCTTTATTCACTCAAGTCGTCCCGGATTAAATTCCACCGAAGGGCCCGGCGCTACCTGTGAATCCAGGTACTGCCCGACGCATCGTACTCCCCTTGATCTACTGACGCCCCCCCTCTCTAGGATCGATGCCTTGTTCCTCGACAACTCGACCCCCGAAAACTGTTACCGTCTTGAAACATACCGTTCGATGGGTTCTATCTCCGCAACCGCATCGCAGCAACTCCGTTGCTACTTCATCACCAAGTGTTATTTCCCTGCTCAACCTCCGCCATCGTCTCGTACTAATGGGCGCACCGACATCCGTTCCGTATCTGATCCTGTCTTCCTTGAAAAGGCCAGTGAAAACACCCTCGAAATTTACCAGGGGATAATGTGGCAGGTCGAAAACCGCTATGGTCCCGTTATGGAAGTCTTCGAAGTCGAGGGTACTCGCGAGAGGCGCCTCGTCATTGGCTACAAGATGGGCGGAACTTCTCGGTTCTTCAGGTATGCTGTCGCTCTTATCGACGTGTCTGACATTGACCCTGATCCTCTCACAGTGCCCTTTCCAATCTTTACCACTACTACCAGCTCTACTCGGCTCGCAAATATGTCGAGCAGTTCTCCAACGGCATCACGATCATATCCCTCTATCTTAACCCTATGCCGAATTCAACTGCTGCTCCGATCGAGGGCTCGATCTTCCAAGTGATGAAAGAGGCCTCGCTGCTCTACTGCCTTCCTGACAACTCATTCTTCCTCGATCCTGGCAATTCGAGCCACGCTGTCCAGGAAGCCACGTACGCTTGTAGGTATCTTGGCAAATTGTTTTGGCGCCAATCTGATTACTTGCATCATCAGACTGCGGTTGGGTCTTTGCACAACACTTTTGCAACCGCCTCGGGCCTGCGTATCTCCACTTGAGGAATGTCCTGGACGAGTCGAACGCACTTCATGCAGAGGTCCTCGACGATATCAAGAGGCGTTTCAGAGAAGAGACGTTCACGCGGGAGAGCATCGCTCAGGTCATCCATGCTCACCCAGAGCTGGTGAGTGTTCTGGAACTGATCACGAGAATCGCTCTCAAGGGATTGTAGATACGCTTGCTCTATGTAAATTTCGCCATGGTCCACTACCCGGTCGTTGATGATGAAACGCTCAAGTACGTCTGCGGCAAAGTCCTCGAGCAATCATCTGACCAATCATCTCAGGCCCACCCTATCATACCAGCGGTTGACGACCATTCAGCCTCTCACAGACGAGGAGTTGTACGACAAGATCAGACGGACAGTTCCCAACAAGCAGGATTTGCAAGTTCTAGAAAGTTTCCTGATTTTCAACAAGTACGTTTATTGTTCGCTCCATGCTAAAAGCTTGTTGATCGCTGTGCTTGCCAGGAACATTCTTAAGACCAACTTCTATCAGCCAACTAAAGTTGCTCTTTCATTCCGCCTCGCACCAGATTTCCTTCCAGAGGTAGAATACCCAAAGAAGCCATTTGGCATGCTCTTTGTCATTGGAAATGAATTCCGTGGTTTCCACATCCGCTTTAGAGATGTTGCTCGTGGCGGCATCCGTATCGTCAGGTCTAGAAACAAGGAGTGAGTTCGACGGATTGGGGCCTTGCCACGTCAACATGCCCTGATCGTCTTCGTAGGAACTACTCCATGAACCAGAGGATGCTGTTTGACGAAAATTATGGCCTGGCCTCCACGCAGTCATTGAAGAACAAAGATATCCCCGAAGGAGGTGCCAAGGGTACCATCCTGCCCTCGTAAGTTGCTCCCTTCTGCTCGTGTGTACGGTAATCAAGCGAAACAATTATCCAGCCTAGGAGCCAGCCCGAGGCTTTGTTTCGAAAAATACGTAGATGTAAGTCGCATAAATTTATCGTGGCGTGTTTCTAACGGATCCTTGTAGGCCGTCATAGATTTGTTGATACCTGGGCAGACTCCCGGAATCAAGGAGCGTTTAATCGACCTTTACGGTAAACCCGAACTACTATTCTTTGGACCTGATGGTTCGTTTCATTGTTCTCGTTTGTGTTCTATTTCGACGAGTCATGTTTCTAGAGGGTACTGCGGATATGATGGACTGGGCGGCATGTGA
Organism: Xanthoconium purpureum; assembly: GCA_038090075.1. Lineage (NCBI taxonomy): Eukaryota > Fungi > Basidiomycota > Agaricomycetes > Boletales > Boletaceae > Xanthoconium > Xanthoconium purpureum. The sequence goes on along the minus strand of JBBPMA010000349.1, from coordinate 15,815 downwards.
GCATCCCCGTTCACGAGTTGAATTCAACAGGCCTGATCTTTTCTCTAGTGCACGCCCGTCATCGCGGCGCAGAGACGTGGTGGAAGTCGTTCACCACTGGCAAGAGCGCTGAGCAGCTTGGTGGTGTACCTCACGATACGTATGGAATGACCTCGTTGTCTATCCGACAATACGTGTTGGGTATCTACAAGCAGCTCGGCCTCAGAGAGAAAGACGTGACCAAGGTCCAGACTGGTGGCCCTGGTGAGTGAACCTTGCTTGCTCAAGAGGGTTATTCTCATCAATGTTTGACAGATGGAGATCTCGGCTCGAGTACGTATACAAGTTTACCTTGCAATCGTCCCCTCACGAGCAAACATAGACGAAATTTTACTGAGCTCGGACAAGACTATCGCGGTCATCGATGGCAGTGGTGTTCTCGCAGATCCTGCTGGTATCAATCGTCAGGAACTTGTGCGCCTTGCCAAGCTGAGGGTGCCTGTTGCCAACTTCGACAAGTCCAAATTGAGCAAGGACGGGTACCTTGTCAAGATCGAGGAACACGACGTCAAATTGCCATGTACGTGACCACCTGGATTCTTATCCGGAGATATGCTGATGTAATCGATAACAGCTGGCGAAGTCATTCTTGACGGTACAGACTTCAGAAATGGGGCACATTTCAGGTTCAAGGCAGATTTGTTCGTGCCTTGTGGCGGACGCCCTGAGGCCGTTAATATATCCAACGTTGCCGCGTTGTGCGATACGGAGGGCAAATCCCACTTCAAGTACATCGTCGAGGGCGCGAACTTGTTCCTCACACAACAGGCACGTCTCTATTTGGAGAAACGCAAGGTCGTACTGTTCAAGGATTCCAGCGCGAACAAGGGCGAGTCTCTCCTTCCTATTTTGTGTTGACTATCATCTAAGCTTGTTGCAGGTGGTGTGACTAGCTCGTCTCTCGAAGTTCTTGCCGGTCTTGCTCTCTCAACGCAGGAATACGTCGATCTCATGATCTTCAAGGATGGGAAGCCCTCCGAGTTCTACCAGAATTATGTCAAGGATATCCAAGCCAAAATCACGGAAAACGCCGCCGCCGAGTTCCAATGTATCTGGCGTGAGCATACCCGTCTTCAAGGCGCCAAGCCGCGAACCCAAATCTCCGACGAGCTCTCAAGTTCGCTGAATAACCTCCAAGCTGAGCTTGAAAGTTCGGACCTGTTTGACCATCTGCCAAGTAGGAGGGGCGTCATACGCAGGGCTGCCCCGAAAACATTGGTCGACCAAATCGGCCTCGATACCTTGCTTGAGAGGCTTCCAGAGCCTTATCAACGCGCATTGTGCTCTAGCTGGGTTGCCTCGCACTTTGTACGTTTTTTCACTATCTCACCCTGCATTCGCGACTGAACCTGTCTTTCAGATCTACAAATATGGCGTCAACGGCTCGAGCGTTGACTTTTTCCACTTTGCTCGTGACCTTACCTCATTAGACTGAGGATACCGTTGTTCAGTTTGGACACGTACATAGAACTTGACACTGGTGCAAAAGCAAGCTTGTATGAATACTTCTACGTCGTCGGAATTACACTGGACAAGTGAGATATTACTACAAACCCTCGTCGTACAGTTTGCGTGTCAAGGCAACGTAAAAGCGCTCCAAGTCGAATCTGGCTGTTTTCTCGGGCGGAAGCTTTTCCTCCGAGGGTGAAGGGTTTCCCGACGTGGAGGGTGCATGTTCCACAATCCAATCAAACACGGCGGAAAGCTTGTCCGTCGACGCCTTGACGACAGGATCATTGCGACTGTCTCGCGCCATCTGCTCTGTTCCCCCAGCGTCTGACGAAAAAATGCTGGTGGCTTGCGCAAGCTCGAGCCCCTCCGACGAAACCTTTTCTTGCTTCTTCCATGCACCGATGACCCTGGACAAGTCCCAGCCCTCCCCAACGACGCGATTCGTAATATTGCCTATCCCCGCGGGCAACTCCACGTTCATTTCCATCCGTCGCGCCCCCCTTATCTCCCAATGATCGCAACCATCCAATATGCCCAAAAACTCACCCCATCGCGCGCTTTGGACGGTCACTAACCCATCGTTTCCCCACTCATCTTCTTGTTTCCATAGTGGGATGGATGCGTCGCAAGATGCCGGTGAAACCAAATCTCCGTCTGCAGCTTTCAGCCGATCCCGAGCTTTCCTCTCAGCATCGTCGAGGACCATTTTTGGGAACCAGAGTGGATGCCAGATGTTCATCTCGTCGATGCGGGACGCTACACTAAAGTACTTGACGCGAGGGTCGTCGGGTGTCGACGGGTTGAACACGTCGTTAAGGTACGAGGTCGTCAAATTTGCGTATGCGGGCGAATCGATGAGAGTCGTAAAAGAGGAAGGGAGGGTAGAGAATGGTAGACGGAAAGCTGTTTCGCGTTTCTCGGACGCGCCATTCGGGTCTGTGGACGATATCGGGTCCGGTTCTGGCCGGATTTGTCGCTCATGGTCGTTGGCGGGTTGATGGGCGAGTTTGTCTTGCCTGCGCCCCAGACCGAGATATTGCTGGTCGTGTTGATTTCGTCTGTATCCTTTCCAGCAAACATGGATGGAACAAGGCTTACCGCACACCAATCCATAAAAGGACTTCCACGGTGGGGTGTACTTACGGAGGTCAACGATAGGGGGACGTACTCGGTTGGTCGAATGTGCGTGATCAGCTGTCGACAATCGAGTCCACCCATAGAATGAGCCATGAGGTTGACGCCTCTTCCGCGCGCTCGTTGTTGAAGGACACTGTCGAGACTGTCTGCTCTCGAAGCGATTGAACCGGTTCTTTTGGAAACGTTTGACGCGTCAATATACTAACAGCAAGCGTGAGCGTGGGTCTTACGCAGGAACGCCTGTGACGATGACTTCGGCACCGAGTTTTTCCTTGAGAATCGATAATACTGATGACCAATAATGTAGGCGTAGGCCAGGGAATGCGGCTGGACCCCTCACGTCAAACCCGTACAATCCTGGAGCGAGGTCAAGCAAGGTCGTGGAGATGAAAGCCGGCGTACCGTGGCAAAGGACGATAGGATAGCGGGGTGCTCTAGCGGGATTAAAGAGTGTGGGGTTGCTCATTAGGCGATGAATAGTATCCGGACAAGGGGGTTGTGGAGGGGGTGAGCTTGGAGAACGCTGCTCGCCGTGTGGGCGCGTTGGCTGAAGTGACGAGGTGGCGTCTAGTTGGGAGAGTCTAGGCTCGCCGTGTTCGTCGCCTGAGATGCCTTCGGTGGGTCTGCTGCCAGTGTAGAGACGCCATCCGAGATCTATGGAGAGAGAGTCGGGTAATATGAGCCAGGACCAGATGGAGAGTGGGCGAGGAGTGTCGAGCAAGTAATGGTTTGAGAGAGAAATAGAGGAAATGACATTGACCAGGCGGCGGAGGAAGTGGACGAGCTGGACTGGCAGTTTGTTCATCTTGCCGTGTGCGAACATCAAACCCACTCATATCTTGCGCTAGTCATCTCGCTTATGTAACACAGTCTATCCTCTCGTTCTTGATGTCGGCGACCAGTGCATTGTCGACCAGACGAAGAGCTGGGTCTCCCGAATTCACCGACTCGTTCAACAGTTCAGCGCCGAGTCTGATCGGCGGCTGACCGACACTCGAGTGTATAAATGCATAGGTGGGGGGGCTGACAGTCCGCAGGTTCGTCGCCTTTTCACCATGAAGTCCTTCGTACTCTTCATCGCCGCTATCTTTCTTTGCATCTGCCCCGTTCTCGCCGGTCAAACTTATTCGAAATCACTAGACATCGTTGGCGCTGGCTTCTACGACGAGTTCCTCTTCGACAATTCCGCCGACCCGACTCATGGTAGAGTGTACGCATTTTCTTGTCCGCCGTCTTGCCGCTGTCCTGACCGATCATCCTTACTTCTCTTTCATCAGTAAATACGTCGATCGACAGACCGCGCAACAGTACAATCTTACCTACGCCACCGATAGCTCTTTCGTTTTACGCGCAGACTACACAACGTATCTCATGCCGTCCGATCCTGGTAGAAAATCGGTCCGCATCAAATCCTACAAACAATTCACGACCTTTGTTGCAATGTATGTCGGCGGAAGATCCATCAATCTTTTCTTGACCGTATCTCCGTAGCTTCGACATACGTCATATTCCGGAAGGATGTGGGTGAGTATTTGGATAACGCCTTGTCCTTTTTTTGGTCTGATAAACCCACCTAGAACTTGGCCAGCCGTATGGACTGTGAGTCCCTGATCATTCCGACAATTGTTAGAGTTAGACAAAGAAACCAATCTCCATTCGCAGGTAGGGGATAACTGGCCAAATCAGGTAGGCCTCTTTTGGGTCTGTCATTTCCGAACAAGCTATCACGTACCACAGGGCGAGATCGATATCCTTGAAGGGGTGAACAATATGAACCCAAACACTGCGACCCTGCACACCGGATCCAGTGCGAAATTTAGTGTGCATCCCTTTTTCTTGTTTAACTCTCCCGCTAGACTGTCGCATGTCGTCGTCGCGTGAGATGACTGGGTCTGTGTCAACGACGTTTGCCCTCTTTCCTGTTCCTCACGATCTTCTAGTCGATCCCTTGGCCAGAATTGTGCAGCATACGAGACTGGAAATTCTGGTTGCAGCGTCCTATTTGATGATCCGACGAGTTTTGGACCCTCATTCAACGACAATGAAGGCGGATGGTACGATCAGGCATTTCCAGGTTGTAAGTGCACTAACTCCCACCACAGGTATGCTGTTGAACGCACCAATAGCGACATCAAAGTATATTTTTGGCCTCGGAGTGATGGTTCCGTTCCTGTCCAGGTTAAGTTGCCCCAGGATGTTGTTGAACCAGAAACATGGGTACGTGTTTTCGGAAATGACTGCTGTGTACTTGAATCCTGACTACGTTTTTGCAGGGTACACCTGATGCTGCTTGGTCGAACGACATGTGCGACTTTCCTGCACATTTTGGTCCTCATAACATCATCATCAATCTCACATTTTGTACGGTTATATCCTTGACCGGACGAGTAATTGTTACCGACGTTAACCTGCTTTCAGGCGGTGACTGGGCAGGTGCTGCATACCCGGGCTCTGGTTGTCCTGGTACATGCGAAGGTCAATACGGACATGCTAGTATTTGATCCTGCGGATATTCACGTCTCCCTACAGACTACGTAAACGCGAATCCAGACAGCTTCTACAACGCGTACTTTGAACTTTCGGCCATCAGGATATATACGTAGGGGACTATGGCTTGATGTGACTTTTGACATGCATAGAAGGGGAAATACCGTCGGATTTGATACCATCCATGACTTTTGATAAGTGACTCTGTCGCCAATGGAACCACCCTTCATCATTCTTTTACAAGGGCTTGATGAGCCCAACTTTTGGTTGAGCATGGAAATGGTCAGGTCAGCTGACTAGGATTGCTTTCGTCACGACTTCGATGTCCCACAAAAAGGCAATCCTCGCAGAAGCCAACGAGACATCAGGCGCTACTTCCACGAACAACAGCGCGCGTCCCCGACGACAGCATAGAGAACGTCTCACAAGTTCCGTCCTCGAAGAGCTTTGGTCAATCTGGCGAACAGACCCGCGCGTGCCCTCGGTTAAATCCAGGCGATCATGGGCCATCTCCCGCAGCGCAAACCCTCGCTTAGTTGACCACTGGTTTTGCCGTAGGAAGACGTGTGCGAAAAAAGCGGGCCAGCCAATATCAGACGAAAAGTATGACCTCCCACTCGACCTCGAACCCCCGATCGTCCCGAAGCGAGAAGAGTCTGTCGAACCTGGATTTGACCCGTTCTCTGACTTGCCCTCCGATGACACGCTAGTCTTGGTCTATCCTCCCGATGATGACTTCAAGAACATAGAAACTTCTTCCGATACCGTTTTCGACGATGTCCCTCCTGTGGGACCAAAAAGCACAGAAACACCCGCATATACAAAGGTCCCTCAGGAGCCTCACCCTCAACACGACCATTCCCAGCCGAGCCCGAGGTTTGATGCAACCCTCTTCCCGCTCGTTATTGACTTTCTTTGGTATTAGCTCCGCGGAGGCTGATGCACCAGAAGATCGCTGTGATGAGGACGTCTCGTTCGAAAATTCCACTTTCCCCATCTGCAACCAAGGTCAGGGAAAGCAACAGTCCGACTTTACGTGTGTGCTTTGTTCAACCAAGTCTGTCCAAGGTGATACGAGTGTCTCCAAACGAACCTGCATATATGCGCCCATCTAACACGCAGGCACCCCAGACGAAGTCGTATCCGACTCCAACGCGGTGCCCGATGCGAAAACGAACTCGTTTCTCCCATGTCCACGTCTCGATTTCTCTCCCGACACGCTTTCCGAGCTGTCCGCTATCCCATTCTTATTTCGTACCCCACGCGCCGTGCTTCCAGAGAACCCATTCAACCACCCGAATATCGACGACTGGACGATTCTCGAGGACGAGCTGGAGTACCTTGTGAATGAGGGGAAACTCGATTTTTCTTTTCTTGACGTTCCAGAGCTTGCTTCCATGGAATTGCTTGATTGAGCTTGATGTCCCATTTGTTTGTTGTCTGTCCACGTTGTCGTGTCAAGTGCCCAGCTGTCTCGTGCCCCACAGATCTGTTGGAAGTGTACGTGTGTGATGAGTGTTCATATTGGACTGGGTGAGTGCACGTTTCTAGTGCGGGCGTTGGCTATTTTATACGGGTATGTCCGGTGGAGATATCTAACGCGCTCAGTATCCCGGATTGTTCCCCAGACGACCAAAGTTGGCTTCTGACTGCGCCCACACGGGGATCACACCTCTCAACGGATTTGGGGGCAGACTTCTGCCCAGGGTGGACATAGCCTTGCAGAAGGTGCGGTCTATACATAATAGGCCCGGTGAGCTTTAAAGCCTTATCGCCCGTTCCCCCCTGAAATTCACCGCAATGACTCGTGCTACGACAAAACTCGGAGGGACGGCATCTGATATCGTCGTCAGTAAAGTTGCTGTAAGTCCCTACCTCCAATTCCAGCCTCACAGATCGATCCCGTTTATTACCGACAGCATGGCCTCATGTCCATGACGTGGGTAGTGTACATTCCAACTTTACCAGCGCATCTCCCTGAGAAGGATTTCCAGCTGGAAGCCAATTCCTGTCTCGGACGAACAATGTTTCGGGGCTATCAAGGCAGGCATCGATGCGTTGCCCCCAGGTGCCAAGATGTTCCTCAACGGAGGTGAGTACCCAACTACGCTGAGCGAAACTCCCGCTTGATTCGAACTCCCGCTTGATTCGTTTTGCAGGAGAGTTCTACGGCCACAACTTATCCACCACTAACCTCGAGATGATTTCCCGGTTCTTTGAAAAGTATCCAGAGTATGTCGACAGGACGTTCCTGTCTATCAAAGTGGGGACGAAACAATGGGGTCCTCTGCGCACGCTGACGACAAGGATAATTCCTTCTAGGGAGGGCTCAAAGTTGGCGACGGACCGCCTGAACCAGATGGCTCGTAAGCTCATAGCAATCTCACCGGAGCAGCGTCCCAATCAGCTTTCATTGTTCAGGCCAGAGAACATTTCGCGGAGCGTCAACACGATCAACGAGAAATTGAGAGGAACGAAGCGTCTGGACTTATTTGAGTGCGCGCGTGTGGATCCCAAAGTGTCCGTGGAAGAATCGATAGCGGCCCTCGCGGAGCTCAAGCTCCAAGGCAAGTTGGATCACATCGGGATCTCTGAATGCAATGCAGAGACCCTGCGCCGGGGACACAAGGCTGGTGTTTTCGGTTTGCGACCATCGCGTTGACAATTAAACTATACTTCTTTCTAGATTCACCCGATCAGCGTGGTGGAGATCGAAGTTAGTCTTTTCTCATATGAACTGCAAGCACGAGAAGGTAAGCAAGCCAGATGCGATTGAATTCTACATAAGGCGTACTGATCGATCGTCAAGTCATTTCCACTGCGAAGGAACTGGGAATCGCGGTTGCCGCTTATTCGTAGGTCGCCTTGTTGCGATTTATCCGGATGCTCATCGTGTTTCTGCAGACCGCTTGGAAAGGGTCTCTTGACGGGTCAAATCAAGAAACCTGATGATTTACCTGGTGCGCAGCGTAGTAACCCCCAGTGGTAGGAATCACGACTGAACGCGATGCAGCGGGTGATCGGCGCCGTCATCACCCTCGGTTCCAAGAAGACGTAGGTTTCACATTGCATATAAAGTCGTTATTTCCACAAAAGATACTGCTTTCAGGCTTTGAAACACAATTCCGCCATCGTCGAAGGATTGACCGAGATTGCCAGGAAAAAGAATATCGCGACGGCGCAACTTTCCATTGCTTGGGTCAGCTCACTTGGCCCACATGTCATTCCAATACCTGGATCTTCGTATGGCGCTGTTCCACTAGGACGTGATCCATTCAGCTGATCAGTGTGTTCTAACTTTTCCTTTGTAGACACATTGAGCACACGCTTGAAAATTGTTCGGGAGGCGATGTCACGTTCTCAGAGACTGAGTTGCAGGAGATCAATCAGTTGATTGAGAAATCTGAAGTGAAGGGGGCTAGATGCCCTTCTCACACCAAGCACCTTTGGGCTTAAGTATCATTCAAGTACCAAGCAAACTAAGTACCCTGTGTTCCCAAATGCAGCATTGCCAACATTTGTGTGAGGGGTGAACTCATGTAGTCACTTTTTCCTGATGTCATTGGTGAGCCCTTGTGCCATAAAGCTGATATCTGTTGAACAGATTACTAGGTAGCAGTAGGAGTGACTCCAAAAGGAGTTTGTACACAGCTGAAGTAGTCCAGTTACTATGATCCATAGCTATCCAGCTACAGTCCATGTATCCAGGTGTGATCCACCCATGGATACAAACTAGATTCAATCTGGCTTGTCTCAGACCACTACTGACAAAACACTGCTCACCCTGGAGCCATCTCCAGGTCTGGAGTTGTCTCCTCCAGAATTGTCTTAGGCATGGAGATACTTGACTGACCTCTGACACCCCCAGAGTTCCTGGAGCCCAGAGCCTAGAGTGTCATTCCTGTGCCTTTTGACCATTACTATACCCTCCATTTCCACATCCCTCCATTCTTGTTTATTGAGGCACAAGTGTGCCTTCACCACATACTATTTGACCCTGACACTTCACCTATTGGCACCTCAGTTATCTCCACCCTCTTTGGCAGTGGCTGAGGTGAGTCATTTAACTTATCACTTATTTTGATACTCATGTACTGTAGCTCCAGTCAACTCTGGTCTACTCCTACTACTATCTCAAAGATCATAGATTTCCTGATGCTATAAGATACATAGCAACTGCCACTAATGACAAGTAGGTGTGACATGGATCTAGAAATGCATATCAGTGGTCTTTTGATCAGAACATTACAGAGCCTTCTGACTAGGATGTTCTTTAGGTGCCTTCAAAATTCTGCCAAACTTGAATTGACAGGATGCTATAAATTTGGAGAGCAAGAGTTTGATGTGCTATTTGTTTGTTCTCTGCCCACATTGTTGTGTCAAGTGCCCAGCTCTCTCATGCCCCACAGATCTATTGGAAGTGTACCTGTGTGATGAATGTTCATATTGGCCTGGGTGAGTGCATGTTTCTAGTGTGGGCGTTGGTTATTTTATACGGGTGTGTCCGGTGAGTTTTCTGGAGATATCTAACACGTTTAGTATCCCGGATTGTTCCCCAGACTCCAGCCAAAGTTGGCTTCTGACTGCGCCGCGTTCCCATACGGAGATCTCAACGAATTTGGGAGCGGACTTCTGCTCAGGGTCGTAGACATAGCCTTCTAGAAAGTGCGGTCTATAATAGGCCCGGTGAACTTTAAAGCCTTATCGCCCGTTCCCCTGTGAAACTCACCGCAATGACTCGTGCTACGACAAACCTCGGAGGGACGGCATCTGATATTATCGTCGGTAAAGTTGCTGTAAGTCCCTACCTCCAATTCCAGCCTCACAAACTGATCCCGTTTGTCACTGACAGCATGGCCTCATGTCCATGACGTGGGTAGTGTCCATTCCAACTTTGCCAGAGCACTTCGCTGAGAAGGATTTCCAGCTGGAAGCCAATTCCTGTCTCGGACGAACAATGTTTCGAGGCTATCAAGGCAGGCATCGATGCGTTGCCTCCAGGTGCCAAGATGTTCCTCAACGGAGGTGAGTACCCAACTACGCTGAGCGAAACTCCCGCTTGATTCGAACTCCCGCTTGATTCGTTTTGCAGGAGAGTTCTACGGCCACAACTTATCCACCACTAACCTCGAGATGATTTCCCGGTTTTTTGAAAAGTATCCAGAGTATGTCGACAGGACGTTCCTGTCTATCAAAGTGGGGACGAAACAATGGGGTCCTCTGCGCACGCTGACGACAAGGATAATTCCTTCTAGGGAGGGCTCAAAGTTGGCGACGGACCGCCTGAACCAGATGGCTCGTGAGTTCATAGCAATCTCACCGGAGCAGCGTCTCAGTCAGCTTTCATTGTCCAGGCCAGAGAACATTTCGCGGAGCGTCAACACGATCAACGAGAAATTGAGAGGAACGAAGCGTCTGGACTTATTCGAGTGCGCGCGTGTGGATCCCAAGGTGTCCGTGGAAGAATCGATAGCGGCCCTCGCGGAGCTCAAGCGCCAAGGCAAGTTGGATCACATCGGGATCTCTGAATGCAGCGCAGAGACCCTGCGCCGGGGACACAAGGCTGGTGTTTTCGGTTTGCGACCGTCGCGTTGGCAACTAAATTCCACTTCTTTCTATGATAGGTTCACCCAATCAGCGTGGTGGAGATCGAAGTTAGTCTTTTCTCATATGAACCGCAAGCACGAGAAGGTAAGCAAGCCAGATGCGAATGAATTCTAGTACTGATCAGGTGTCAAGTCATCTCCACTGCGAAGGAACTGGGAATCGCGGTTGCCGCTTATTCGTAGGTCGCCTTGTTGTGGTTTATCCAGATGCTCATTGCATTTCTGCAGGCCGCTTGGAAGGGGTGTCTTGACGGGTCAAATCAAGAAACCTGATGATTTACCTGGTGCGCAACGTAGTAACCCTCAGTGGTAGGAATCACGACTAAACAAGATGCAGCGGATGATTGGCGCCGTCACTTCCCTCGGTTCCAAGAAGACGTAGGTTTCACATTGCATAGAAGGTCGTTGTTTTCACAAAAGATCCTGTTTTCAGATTTTGAAACACAATTCCGCCATCGTCGAAGGATTGACCGAGATTGCCAGGAAGAAGAATATCACGACGGGGCAGCTTTGCATCGCTTGGGTCAGCTCACTTGGCCCACACGTCATTCCAATGCCTGGATCTTCGTATGGCGCTGTTCCACTAGAACGTAATCCATTCAGCTGATTAGTGTGTTCTCCTATGTAGACGCGTTGACCGCACGCTTGAAAATTGTTCGGGAGGCGATGTCACATTCTCAGAGACAGAGTTGCAGGAGATCAATCAGTTGATTGAGAGGTCTGAAGTGAAGGGGGCTAGATACCCTTCTGCCGCCAAGCACCTTTGGGCATAAGTATCATTTAAGTACCAAGCAAACTAAGTACCTCGTGTTCCCAAATACAGCGTTGCCGACATTTGTGCGAGGGGTGGAATCGCAATTGCGACTAAGCATCCCATAGGGTGCTATGCTATGTACATGACCAGTTGTCCGCGACAATACGGACGAGTATGAAGACTCCAGGGAGACAGCATCGAAGGAACTCTGTTTCGCCAACGCCGAGCGGGAGGTCCTCTAAAAGAGCACCGCGAAGAGAGCAGTCCCTTTTCCTGGGCCCACAGAGTATGACGGCTTCAACTGGCAAGACCCATGAGCATGACGGCGCAGCTAGTTTCGATGACGAACCACTCACTTGCGACTGCAACGTACGCGCTTCAGGTCCACATATTCCACTGTCACTTTCTCCTCGCCATCTGCATCGTCAAGTTGTCGATATACGTCTGCAGTGTGGCGTTCTCGGACGTGAGCCTGTCAATGTCGGTTTGGACGCTATGCACGCGCGTCACGAGGGCTAGCGAGGACCGAAACGGCTGGTTCATATGTCCGGAATATACAAAGGTTGTGGCGGGGACGTGACTCACCTCTGAGGTCACTCTGCGCGGCGGTAATGTCTCTACAGACGTTGTCAGGGTGTTTTTTTTTTTGCACGACGAGGTACCTACTTGAGAACTTGCTCTTTCCGGATGGCATCTTTGACTATGTCACCCGATTCTGTTTTGGAAATTGCCCAGGCGGTGCTCTCTTCGAAGCCGTTGAGCGCCATCGACGGGGGTTGCAAAATTGATGGTCGGACTGGAGAGATTGTGTGGCGTTGAGCGAACTGGCGGAAGTTGGAGCCAATGGACAGACAAAAAGCTCTCTGGCGGGGAGTCGAACCCCGCTCTCCCGCGGTCTTGTACTGTGGTACTTGACAGGCGGGTGTACTATCCGATATACTACCAGAGAGATGTTAGCAAATAACCACGTAGGCACATATTGCGTTATCGATCATTACATGCTACTTCTACCTTACAATCTGAATCATGTTCAAAATCAAGATCTACTTGGAATGTACTTTCTAACCCAGCTGGAAGTGGCCTCATTCGCATTTAACAATGGATCAAGCGGCTGAAGCTTCCAGCCGTGCTCAGCGGAGTTTATAGGATACATAGCAACCGCCGCCAACGACAAGTAGGTGTGATAGGGATCTTGAAACGCGCATCAGCGATCTTTCGATCAGAACATTACGGAGCCTTCTGACCAGGATGTTCTTTAGGCGCCTTCGAAATTCCGCCAAACTTGAACTGACAGGATGCTATGAACTTGGAGAGCGACGATTCACACACACACTCTTGCGCGCCGAGGATCTACACAGCAGGGTTTCAAGAAGGGGTAACGTAGGCGACAAGAGGCATCACTTACGGATAGCGAAGCACCACACCAAAAACAATAACAAGCATCTGCTTCTTTGTTTGTCCGCCCACAGAAACCGCCCGATGGTGCTTGATTTTGAGTCAGCCATCGTACGGTCTGCTTCCTCTCGCCATCGGTGAGGTGTCTACCAGCAAGGAAGATCGACGCTAATGCGCAATACGTAGGACCCCCTATAATCATTAGAACCAAGTACAAGCATTCTAACTTGATGTACCTGAAGCCTCGGCGAAAGGCACCTGGCCGTACCCGCCTTCGTAGGACTGGAGCGATCATCAGTCAAAGTGCATGCGTAAATCGAGCAGACTATTTACTCTGCAGGTTGCGATAAACCTCAAGGCAGACTCGATCCGTACACCCGACCAATCATTCAGCATGTTACTGATCGCAAAAGCACAGTAGGTAGTTCGTACGTCGGCATCTCCCCCGTAAGGCTCGGAGGAAAAACTAGGAAGTATCACCCTTGGTCACCGAAGTCTGCACGGAAGTTCCAGACAGATGCTTACCTCCCATCTTCATTCTGGCAAGATCGCAAGAATTTGATGATCCCTGGGCGATCCAACTGGGAGAAATGATCACGAAGTATTGCTAGTGACAGTAATGCGGTGTATGTCAAAATGACATGGGGGGAATTCTCAGAGCCCTCGGAATAGCGAATCTGGTTGACTTGTCAGAAGATATTTGTTCCGGATCACGAAAAGACCAGTTACTAGCTCTTCATCCGTTGTCATGTAATTTCCTGGCCTGAAACCAGTACCGCAGGGCCCATCTGGGAGATGGGTGCTGTCAACTTCCGATGATCAACATACAGAGAGAGCTGCTTACGGATCTGCTGTTCCCATAACCACTTCCGCCAACCTTCTTTTTCTGGTGTCTTTATACTCTCGTTTGCGAATTGGCCTGTCAAGTCCAGCGACCCCAGGCAGTAGAACGTCAAGGCCAGTCTATTACATGATTGTTACGGGTCGTTCCCGGTGAGATCACCAACAAACGTCACACTTGGATGGATCAATGTCGACCTGAGAGCTCGGTAACCCAAGCAAACACCTTTTACAATGGGTTGCGTGTGCACCTATGAATAAGGGAGTCAAGGAATCCATTGCGGCATCAGACGTATACCGGTTGAAAATGGAATGCTGAGAAACAGAAGGACCGTTGGGTGTATTCCCGATACGGTAGTCGTCGTCGGGTTTATGGGGGGTAGTTGCAGTCTCGTTTGGCGGGAGATCTGGCGGATCGGCCGGGTGTACCTGTTTATTTACATTTGGATCACTTTCCTTCTCCGTAAAAAATAATAATAATTTGGAGTCACTTGAGATGTCCGTGCGTTCGAATGGTAATTCCGTGCATGGCCGGATTGACGCTGACATCCCTCGCTGCGTCGTCTCTAGAGATGTGCACGGGTACGGGTACAGGTTGGGATTTGACGACCCATGGACCCGTGACCCGTACACCTGGTACCCGTCCCTCCTCACCATCACTGCCACCCTCTGCCAGGCGTGCAGGGGCAATGGCATAACGCACAAACTGTGCACGCTATGTCACCACCACCACCACCACGGCCATGCCACACCCCAACACTCATACCACCACGTCTGTGTGCGCACGCGGCTCACCATGTCTCATCTTGTCCGCCTTCCCTCCACACGTAACGACGACACGATGAGAACGACGCCGCAACAAAGACGACGCGATGGGGACGTACCCTCCCCCCATTCCCACCCACCTTGCGACGACTCAAATGTGATGACACGACCTCTCCCTCTCCCTCTCCCTCGTCCTCACCCACCTTGCGACGACGACACCGCGACGAGGATGCCACAACGACAACATGACGAGGACGAGGACGACGATGGCACGGGTCAGATACGGGTTGGAGCTCTGGTACCCGCGGGTTTACTCGGCGTGCTGATCCCTAGTCACAAGAACTCACACCAGCGCAGTTACTCGACGGCGAGATCAGTCCCTTGACTTCTGCTCGTCCCGTTGCCGATCATGATAGAGACCCACCCTGCTGGGATGCGTGTCTTCAATGGTGATCCTGAGAATGTACCCAGCACTCCACAGGATGAGACATTGATGTATGCTCTTTGTGCTGTTACACTAAGCCATGGGTCACAATAGATGTCATCAGAGATGAAACCCTCCAGTTCATGTACTTCTCATCTGCCCACACCACCCATGTGGCAATGGTTGCGATGACAGAGTACGCAACCATCTTCATGATCGAAGGTGCATCCTTTTCCTGCACTCATTACGGAAATCAGGACTGAGCGTGTTGTCAGCTTCTCCTTTGTCTGACGGTGAGGTTGATTAAAAAGGGGGCTGTGGATTGTAGTGTACATCAAAGATGTATCTGTGTGCTGGCTTTCGGTCTTGATAATGCATCCGTAGTGGGTATTGCCACGGATGTGGTGCTTTGCGTGTTATATGACAATGTAGACACTGCCATACAGCCCATACCTACTAGTATGTAACTCAACACCGCGGACTTCGAGCTCAACTAGGCAATCGAGGAAACAAACATGCCGTATCATACTATCGCACCGCATTTGTTGGATTCGTGCGGGCGTTTGTTTCTCGACGTAACTATCCAGCAGTAACTTGCAGTCTTGCATGACTTCGCTCGCACATCCTCAGGCTCTGGTGCTGAGCAAATCAGTGAACAATGAACATAGAATCCATTTCGTCTGTATCCGTCATCAAAACATCCCTTGTAGATTTACATGACTACGCTCAATCGAGATCTTTTACACAGCCGCAGCTTCTCGTGTGCCAGCAGGAAGGGACCGGGGGATGCGTAGGGATCGGAGGAGTCCACCCTATCCTATCCGCTGCCGCCTTTGGAGTCGGCTCGACCTCCCTCTTGACAACTGACTTGATGACGTTTCTGCGTAGAAAGACAACTATGAACGCCACATCCCAG
>JBBPMA010000348.1:0-28062 GCA_038090075.1 Xanthoconium purpureum | reverse complement strand
ACAGGACCCCAGAACGTGGGAGGCAGGGTTTATTAACAACCAGCGCGATCCCCCCTCGCAAGAGTACAAAACACTGGAAATTTTTGTTACTTTATAATGGTTTCTTCGAAAAGGCATCAGAAACATGGCAAAGCACCGTTACAAAGTGCGTTCCGTATTGCACCGTGCTGCAAACATTCGTTGTGTTGGGCAGATCATTGACACAACCTCATCAAGCAGCGAGGACACGCACGACGAGGTCAAAAGGCAGGGTCAGTCCCCCACGTTTCCCTCATGAGGATGGTGGCAACCAGCTCATTGCTTCAATCCGATCATTTCTGTCTGGTTTATTTTATCCCCATTAGCCCCTCGCCGATCCCGAGCAGAACACCCAGCTGCTGACGGAGCAGTTGCGCTCATTGGGGCTGTACGCGGCACACACACTGGGAGACGGAAATTGTCTATTCCGCGCATTGAGCGACCAACTTTACGGTTCTCCTTCATACCATCTTCAACTGCGCAAGGATATATGTGATTGGATTGAGTCACATCCGCAACGTTACGAACCATTTTGTGAAGATGAACGTGGGTTAGCGGTTCATCTGCGGTGTATGAGGGAACAAGGTGCGTGGTGGTCAATTCACTGTCGGCGGGATTCTCATTCTCTTTTCCCCTTCTCTTGGATACGCTGCAGGCACCTATGGTGGTCACCTTGAACTATCTGCGTTCGCTCACTTTGCACGGAGGGACGTCAAGGTCGTACAACCCGGCCTTGTATACGTCATCGAGTGGAATGCAGGGGGAGAGGTTATCGCCGATCAATCTACCTCTCCGGCGCCTCAAGCCGATGACAGTCAACTAATGGACCCACGTGAGAGGCGACGCGCTCGGAAACAGCAGCAACAACAGGAGGAAATGTCGCGGCAAGAGGAAACCAGCGATACGGTCTATGTGGCGTAAGTTAATCGGGATCATATAACGAGCTGAACCCTAAAAAATACTCACATTCGGGCGCGTGCAGATACCATGATTGGGAACATTTCTCATCGATTCGCAATTTAGGAGGCCCACACACAGGCCTTCCGAATGTTCGTGAATTGCATGCGGATTCGGACGCTGTTGTAGTACACCCTGTAAAGAAGAAGCCACCCTCGTCGCGCGCCAGGGCAAAGCCCGAGTCCAAGGTCACTCTTAAACGTTCCAAAAATGGCCAATTCGTGAGCACCAAAGTGAAGATCGAAGAAACTACAGTTCCTACCCCAACAGAAATCCCTCTACCTATGTCGCGCTCGCCATCACCCCTGTCCTCTGGCGCATCACAGCCCCAAATCGATGTTGATGTGCTACCCCCCACGCCTGTCATTCCCGGGTCACAGCCAGTAATCATAGATTCTTCACTACCCTCTGTCCTCCGGGTCCACCGATCGCCCAAGCGCACGTTTGACGAATCGTCTGGCTCTTCCTCTCTGTCGGATTCGGTAGCAAAGAGAACACGCAGTGCCCACAAACCTCCCTCTCCTGCAGCGCAATCGCCGTCAGATTCGAACGCTATCGAGGTCGACGATCCTGAGGAAGAAGAGTCGACACCCGAACTCTCCACTCCAAGGTCCTCTGTTTCTACACGCTCTTCTTCCGTGGCGTCGTCTCCTCTCCCCGGGACGCCATCTCCGGATCCCGAATGTAGGCCCACGCTCTCTGAGAAACCTCTCACGCGACGGCAACGCAAAGCGCTTGGACTTCCCAAACCACGGCCTGTGCTCACTGCGAAGCGGGCCAGTGCAGGGAAAATAATCATCCCCGGCGGACGATTCAAGAGGAACGGTGGCGTAACAGCCGACGCTAAAGGGTTAGCGAACCTGCGGGAAGTGGGGGATGCCAGTGTGGACGATGAAGGCAGCGTGCAAGAGGAGTGGCAGCGGAACGGCACGGGGAGGTTAGACGTGCGTGGTTTTCGAGAGCTGAAGATCTAGTGCTGCTCTCGCCGCGCCGCCCTTCAAGCTTCAAGCTCCACCGGTCACCCACGTCCAAACCTATCCCATGACATTGTCGAGCTGCCGACGATTCTTGTTACGGCACCTTCGGACCCCGTTCACACCCTCGCATCTTGTCCCCTCATCGAATACCCATGGCACGGACTTATACGACATCCCATTCCCAAAGCATTTATTTAAGCATTTAGTTTAGACCATCATTCCCCAATCCTGTTCACGATACCCGCACAATTAACTTGTACCATTATACCGAACTGCTAGACCGCCAACATGCGTGCTGTGCGTGATCACGATTGGTTGCTGTGAACAAAACGTAAGACTTCGAGTCATCCCTGAAACAGGGGTTATTTCCAGGCGGAGATCACGTGATCCCTCATTTATCAAAATTGGATCGCGCGCGACGCGTTTTCCCGACGCCCCTTTTGTTTCGTTCCTGTGTGCAGATGGACACTGGAAACACTATCCACACCATCCACCATGTCGAATCCCTTCGTCGCAAAGCCTCTTACTACTGGCCGGACAAGCCTTATCACAGCTACGTAAGAGGCGCAGTTTCCAACGCCAATAATCACGACTTCCGCCCCGCGCTTAACCTCCGTACACTAATCACCGCGCTTTCCCGGAAGGAAAGAACGGCGATGGACGACAACTCGGAAGATCAATCAGCAGATGACAATGCCTCGTCAAGCGACAACATTCTCCGAAAACGCAAACGTTCAGAATCGGTTTCTAGCCTGGCAAAACGTATCAGACTCGACCACGACGCCCGAGCGAATTCAAATGATGAATGGGGTGAAAGTGGTAAAACCGAAGAAGATGTCGTAGGCCGGGAGCACAGACAGACTTATCCATCGTTCTGGGAATCTCCATCCGACGTAATTAATGAAGCGCATGAAACAGTTCACGCCTCTTTCCACCAAGTTTACCAGTTTGCGTTGCACTTGCGGTACAACAAGTCGATTGGCGATGGCTCAGAGCATTACGCAGACGACAAAGTCGCAGCGAAATGGGGATGGCTCGAAGAAGAGAAGAATCTTTGCTCTCTCCTTGAAGCTCGTCAGAAGAACGTATCTCTTTCCCAAGATATAGTTATGGGGAAGATATATCTGGCGCGCTACCACGGTCGTCTTTTGGCTCTTTCTGGACAACTTCAAAAACTCCCTGTTTCCTCCTCCGAGGAATACAGCGAGAAGTGGTCGTTCTTGCTTCCGGACATTCCGTGGCCAGATGGTCTCGCTGAAGACAACCTTGATAAGCAAGATATGCAGCCGTCGGGTATACATCATGACTTCATTACAGCCTGCGCCGTCCTCCAGTCCCACCATCGCGCAAAGCTCCAGGCGAGTCTCCAACTACACATTCTTCCGGAAGGCACGTATGATGCCACATCCGACCTTCCATTTGAGCTCCGTGTCCATTTCGTGCTTTCGCTCGCGACACCCGAGACCTATTACCCTTTCAAGAACTCCCCTACTCAGCGCATTGTGGACGAACTTGAAGGCCTTCAACGCAGGCTTATCTGCTTCCTTTCCAATACACCCCTCACACACTCTGTGTACAACAATGCTATGGAGGATGCAGCGGACGTTACAATTCCCTTCTTTCTTAAAATAATGCGTCCAGCACCGCCTCTTCCGCAGGGCGTGATCTACGAGTCGTTGCAGCCTGATGGATTGCTCGCGACGTTGATGCCCTTTCAGAGGCGCACTGTTGCATGGATGCTAGAGCGTGAGGGCAAATGGATGACACCTGCAGGGACCGTAGCGCCGCTCGACTCGGAGGCATCTTCGACCACAGAAAGCAAGTCGTTACCACTTTTTTGGGAAGAGGTAGAAATGGGGGGTCGAAGATTCTTTTTCAACCGTCTTACAAGCTCTCTCAGTCCAACCCTCCCAAAGGCACATACTGCGCTGGGAGGCATGCTTGCTGAGGAACCTGGTCCGCCCTCGTTCGCTTTGCCATATTGGGTAGCTAATACGGCTTAATCTCGTTTAGGTCTCGGAAAAACGATGGAGTGTCTTTCGTTAATTCTCCTCAACCCAGCTCCGGAGAGGAACCCCTTGAACAAGAGATGGGATCCAGAAGCTCAATTGCACGTCAAAGAAATCAAGGTAACGTTTAGTTTTTGCATAGTCTCGAGTTTATTTACATTCCTTCGTAGACGACTCTCATTGTGACCCCACCCCCACTGGCGGCTCAGTGGGCAGACGAACTTGCTGCTCATGCTCCTGATCTCAAAGTCTTTATATACCATGGTTGGGCGAAGGTCGGCGTACCGATAACGGAAGCCGACATCGAGGCTGAGAGAGCAAAGCGTATCGTCGCTCGACGCAACCACAGGTCCAAAGGCAAGCGAAATGGAAAAAGGATTGCATTGCAAGGCGGCGACATTGTCATGAACGGGGTCGAGCCAGGTGCCATGGACAATAATTCAGAACCAATCCTCGACTGGCCCAACTTCATCAACCAGTTTGACGTTTGTATCACGACGTATAATGCCCTTCGATTGGACATGGCGGTTGCACGCGCTGCTCCAAAACGTCCCCGCAGACAGGATGTAGAGTACAAGAATCTGAGCAGGCCAAGGAGTCCGCTGGTGATGTGTGAGTGGTACAGGGTGATCATGGACGAGGTACAGATGATGGGAACGGGCAGATCTGAGTTCGTTTTTTTCTCTATGTTTTACTCAGCGGTAAACGAACGTTGTGCTGATATCTCTAATTCCAGGGAAATGGTTTCTCTTATTCCCCGTTTGTCTTCCTGGGCCGTCTCAGGAACGCCAGCGCGTGCACAGGTCTCAGACCTCATCAGGGTTCTTCGATTCCTACGCATCAATGACCTTGTAGAACCCGCACGGATGTGGAATAGACTTTTGAAACATGGGTTCAAAGATTTGTTTGTGTCACTGTTCCAGAAATATTCTGTTAGGTGAGCCAGCACGTCACAAAGTGGTATCAGTGCTGATTTGGTCCGTGATATAGGACGCTGAAGACTTTTGTCAAGAACGAGTTGACGATACCTCAACAGCAACGATATTTAGTAGCCATCGAATTGGGACGCGTCGAACGACATGTGAGTTGTCTTCTTGTGAAATCTCAGGCAGAGTGCTCATTGCATGGGACTCGAAAGGTATACGACCAGGCTCTGGAAGAGGCGCTTGCAGAGCTTGGGCTAGATGCACATGGAGTAGCAGCATACGAAGGGTGGGAGGTAGACGCGAGCATTCTCAGAAACGCACTGAGAAGGTTAAGAGGGATATGTACACATCCTCAGGCAAGTCATTTGCATATTTCTCACACGTTTCGCTCATCGAGGTAGTACAGGTTGGACAACTGTCAAAGCAAGGTGACCGACTTGGCAAACATGGCGCCTTGAAGAGTATGGCAGACGTCCTAGAGGTACGTATGCCATGGATCCCTCGTATCGATGTTGCATTACATTGAACCGCTTCGTAGTCGATGAAAGACCAGAACTGGAGAAACTTGACAGAGGACCGGAGAGCAAAAGTGCGAACGATTATATTCTGTCGCCATACGTCCGCTCACCACTTCGACTGATCTAGGTTTTAGCACTGACTCGCCTTGCCCAACTCCAGCAACACCGTTCCGGCGATCTTGACCGATACCAACGTGCTCTAGAGTATCTACTCACCGCAGAAACTGAAGCGAGTCAGCTCATTGATGATATCAAAACCTGCATAGCACAACACAACATGAAAGGTGACGTTCTCAAGAAAGAAGCGCAAGCGCTGAGAGATTTGAGGAAAAAAGATCAGCACACCGAGAGGGTCATTGGCAAGGGGAAGGGAAAAGAAGTCGAACGAGGTTCGACGTCACCGATGGATGTCGATTTCGAAGACGAAGACGAAAACGATGAGGATGAGGATGTCGAAGATCGAGGATTACCCAAGACGCCAGCCGGTGAGGACCACAGGGCCAAGCGAACGGCATTACTAGCTCGCCTGCGGGAGTGTTTAATGGTACTTCATCGGGTCAAGTTCTTGCAAGGAGACGTGTACCACGTTCTTGGGTCTTCCTATTCAGAGAAGGAAGACGCGGCGTATGCGGTCGCAGAGAGTCTCAGGAAAGACCTTCTCAAGTGTGAGTTTGTGTTGTTTGTCTCACGACCCGGCTGAATTTTGCAATTGGTTAGCTACGGAAGAGGCAGCGAACAAGGCTATGCGGAGGCTGAGCGTTGCTGCGACAGAGAAGCGCGTGACAGAACGAGCGCTGCAGATCTCATTACCCTTCATGGAGGGTGGAGGTATTAGATCAGTACATTTGGTGAGTGCCGTTATTTCAACTTCTGTTTAGAATCTTCTTGCGTTAACTTTACAAATCTCCCCAGTTTGAAGAAGCAAATGAAATCATAGAAGATGTGCTCAACGAGCAATCCGCGCTCCTCTGGGAATGGCGTACCAAGATCGTTGGGCTGCTTACCCAGAAACTTAATTCTTCCGGCGAACAAGCCGACGGCGAGGAGTATGCCCGTACGCTGGACACTCAGGGCGAGGCCGAAGTTTACATGCAAGCCTATGCTGCACTGCTCGCCGACCGGCGCGAGGCAATCGCTGCGGAGCGCACACTCCTTGCAGCGCATGAAGGAAGAGAGATAAGGACGAGAAAGACCAAGGCTGCCACTCGGGCAAAGCTCCAGGCTCAGGAGAACTTGGAGATTCTAAACGACGTCGAAGTACAGCCTCAACATGAAGTTTTGTACGGGCAGCTGTTGGAACAACGCAAGGAGTTGCAACTATCTGAACGCGCACTCAAATCGGTCCTGGTGGACCTCTCCGCAGTTGCTGCTCGTATTCCGAAAGAGAACGATCCAGAGAAAATTATGGCCAGAAACGGGACTGCCAGCTTGCGAGCGTTGATATCAAGCCTACGTAAGCAAATCTCTCATTTTGCGGTCTCATACCATGGACTAAAGCAAACCTATTACAGAGGAACTTACGGACAATTTAGATGTTGACCTCGCTCTTCTACGCAAGGCTTTCAACGATCGTATCGTGTCCGTATTCGCACCTTTTTCGTGATTCATTCACTTACTCCTAATCAGTTACTTCCGACAACTTCAGGACATCTCAGATACGGTAGCGGAAGTCCAATGGGAGGGTACTATTATCGATGCCATGGAGGAAACCGGGCTAGACAATGCCGATCTTGCGGCCAGGATTAATGCAAAGCGTGCGCGGCAGCGATATCTGGATCACCTTGCCGAGGGCGGATCAAGCGTTCGCAACGATGACAACGAATGTATCTTGTGTCAAGGCGAATTTTTGCGAGGGTTCATCACTCAATGGTACGAGGTTTCTCCTCGTGAGGAACACACACTGAGGTTTGAATAGTGCTCATATTTTTTGTGAGGTATGTTTGTAAAATTTTCGACGGCAATCAATTGATGGACTACCTGGACCACTTGAAGGGATGCATGAAGGCATGGATTGCTCGCGGCCAAGCAAGGGCTTGTCCTGTTTGCAGGTTATGCTCCATCAACCACTTCTTCTTGTCGACTGAACGTCTATTGTAGGTCTTCTATTGATCCCCGTCAGTTACAACGCTTCACTGTTCAGGAAAACCAACCGCCTCCTCTACGGCCCTTATTGAACAACGGGGAACCAGTTCCTACCTCTCGTCGAGAAATCCATTACAACGTGATCAGTGAGCTTGAGCTACCGAAGCATGCAGGCGAATGTTGATCAGCCGCCTGGAAAGATCCCTCCTTATTTGCCGATATCCAGACGATGGAATCGAATGGAAGCTATGGAAGCAAGATTCAGACCCTCGTCCGACACTTGCTGCACATTCAACTTGTAGACCCTGGCGCAAAGAGTATTGTTTTCTCTGCATGGGCCGATTCATTGACCAGTAAGTTCCTGGTCTTTCTACTCTCGCTTGCCGCTTATTGCATCCCCAAGTCATCGAGCATGCACTTTATTCAAATGGCAAGTCGAAATCATTGATACCAAGGCATTGACTAAGACTATCTAGGTATACCTTGCATACGATTGGACCAAAATCAAGGGAGAGGCAAGGACGGTGGAGCGAAAAGGTTTCGAGTCGATCCATCTCTTCAGGTTCTGCTTTTGCACGGGTACGTGTATCGTGATCTGGAATGGCCCTTGCCTAACGCCCGTACAGCGAACGTGATAATGCTGGCCTGAATGTCACTTGTGCTTCTCGAGTTTTCCTATTAGAGAGCGTCGTGAATCACGGTTTTGAAGTACAAGGTAGTTTTGCGCTTGCTGGTACCGGGTTGGCGGCCACTGAACGTTCCCAGTGAGAAAGGGGGTTATGCGTTCCGATGTTTGTATATGTTTAGCTATGTCAGCCCTATGACTGCTATGTGAATCTGGCAGTTTCACGCTCTCGTCCATCCCACATCGAATACATACATTGCATATGATCAGCTCGTAAAGAGCATCGTATCATGTCCTTTTTATCAGTCAAATGTTGTGACTTTTTCTATCCACAACGACTTTCACGCGTACGACAACCATGTCTCCCTCCCAGTCAGCCAACCGAGAATTCTGGTGCATATGTCGAAAGTACTGCAAGGGGCGTCGAAGGCAACTCAACACGGCCAACACCTGGCGACGCCATTTACGTGAAGCCTCAGAGGATGAGAAGGAAGCAATCCATCTAGCAGGACGCTCAGACGAATTTCGAGCCTTCATGAATGCTGCGAACAACTCGACCAGTCGAATTGGGATCAAGAGACCTGCAGATGATGACCACAGCACTGATCCTGGTTCGCCCCCAGGACAGCGGCATCATCATGTTTGTTTGATGTACTCTTTGTATGGTAAGATGTTGATGCTGATCTCTCCTACTCGGTTTTTCTAGATTTCGAGTTCTACGTTGTATAGTACTCCTTCTCCTGGTCGCTCTCGATCCCACAGCCATTCACCTGCTCCCTCTTCCCACCGTGGTTGCTCGATCTCACATTCTCCATTGCCCTCTCGCTCACCGATACGCTCGCATTCAAGTACTCGAGACAGAATGCCATCTCCACTTCCTGATCCAGATGGCCTGGATTTTCACGCAGCTCTCCACGCAGACCAACCTGAGGAAGATCCCCCACATCGCGAGGTACACCCTCTTGTATCACTTCAACTTGATGAACTAGCACAAGTTGCAACCCTCGAGAAACATGTTCAAGACGTATCATTCATAATGGCCCTCCGCCATGCATCACTGGACGATGGAGTTGGACTTGCCGGTGATGCAGTTGAGCGGCTACGTCATCCACCAACAGAACTCCTTCACATCGAAAACCCCGATATCGAGCTTGCCTTGAAAAATTTCTTGGCGCTCGAACACTCATCTGAGCAGACGTATGACAAGATACGCGAGGCAATCCATCAGCGATTCCCAGATTCATCACTACCATCATTATACTGCCTCAAGCAGCTTCTTGCGGAGATGAGCGGCGTAACCCCAATCGTTGAAGAGATGTGCCTCAACTCGTGTGTGGCATATACTGGATGCTATCTGCATCTTATGGAGTGCCCTCAATGTGGGGAACCCCGATACAAACTCTCTGGCCAAAAAAGGCTTCCACGCGCTGTTTTTAACACGATTCCGATTGGCCCCCAACTTCAAGCTTTCCGTCGACACCCGGACACGGCACGGAAGATGCGTTACCGTGCTGAACGCACAGAGCAGCTCTTCAATGAGCTACGACGCAACAATGGTTTTGTCAGCAAATACGATGATGTGTTCTGTGGTGAAGCATACCTTGACGCCGTTCAGAAAGGCCGGATTGGACCCAATGATACATTGCTTATGTTTTCAATTGATGGCGCACAACTCTTTGAAAACAAAAACTCTGACTGTTGGATCTACATCTGGATTATCTTCGATCTTGCACCTGACTACCGCTACAAGAAAAATTTCGTTTTACCTGGCGCAATCATTCCTGGTCCGAACAAGCCAAAACATATCGAGTCATTCCTGTATCCTGGATTCCATCATCTTTCGGCTCTACAACGCGAGGGTCTGCAGGTCTGGGATGCTGCCCAAGACCGTGTTTTCATCTCGCGGCCATTCCTGTTTCTCGGATGCGCTGACGGCCCTGGATTAACTACGATCAGCAACTTCGTTGGTCACCAAGGAAAGTGTGGCTGTCGATTGCTCTGTCCTCTTACAGGTCGACGCAAACCAGGTGGATCACAGTATTACCCAGTTCTCCTGAAACCACACAACTACAACGTTCCGGGCTGTAATCATGAAGATGTACATCCGCTAGACATCACGACAAGTACGTCCCACGAATATGTTCAGCATCTCCGATATGTGCTCGAGTCCTGCACATTGAACCAGTTCCAGTCTCGTCGTCTGGAAACAGGGATCGTCGGACCAAGTATACTACTTGGATTACAGCCCACTCACCTTCTTGGTATCCCGGAGTCTTTCTCATCCGAGCTGATGCATCTCACTGGTGCAAACATGGCCGCGCTTTGGTACAATCTATTTCGTGGCACCATAGACTGCGCTTCCTCAGACAATCGGTCCACATGGTTCTGGGCGGTACTCAGGAACGATGATGTTTGGGAAGCACATGGCCAAGCTGTGGCAAAATGCAGACCTTATCTTCCAGGCTTGTTTGATGTCGCACCGCGGGACCCTAGCCTACATGCGAACTCGTGGTACAAGTGTACCGAATACATCACATGGCTGTATGGTCTCTGTCCAGGCCTTTTGTATGGCATTCTCCCTGACAACGTCTGGCGAAACTTTTGCAAATTTGTCGCTGGCCTTCGCATCATGAGTCAATACAGCATCGAGTTATCAGAGCTCCAGCGAGCACAAGAGCTCTTCATCCAATGGGAACATGAATACGAGCTCCTGTTTTATCAGCGGCGGGTCGACCGGATTCACTTCGTCCGGCCTTGTGTACACCTTACATGCCATCTTGCTTCTGAAGCTGCCCGAATCGGTTCACCGATCTCATCGTCGCAATGGACCATGGAACGCACTATAGGAAATCTCACCCGCGAAATACGACAGCCCTCGGATCCCTTTTCAAACCTCGCACAGCAGGGAATTCGAAGGTGTCAAGTAAATGCTTTGAAAGCTATGGTTCCATCACTACATGGCGGTGACTCTCCAGAATCTCTCCCACGCGGTAGCGCTGATCTTGGAAATGGCTACGTCCTCCTCCCGAAACGTGACGCTTATGCTGTACGTGTCGCCGAAGAAGAAATGCAGGTTGTCGCTAGGTATCTGTGCCAACAAAAAGTCCGTCGATGGGGTCGACTTCGGTTACCTAATGGGCAAGTAGCTCGATCGGTTTATGTTGAGTCGCAGAGGGTGCATGAAGAGGTACGGATGGCCCGAAACATAAAGGTAAGACAGAAATCTTCATCATGTATTTTACTAAATATCTGAAGATCATTTTGAACAATACCACTCAAATTGCTGAAGTGCGGTACTTTGCACGTCTTATAGCAGACTCAGATCCTGATCATGCCAGATTGGACGAAAGAAATAATGATACCAACGTTCAGTTCAAGGATGTCGCGCTCGTCACCTTGTATTCATCCCCTGATCAAGACCTTCTTACACGATCACACGGTGTCCTCGTCTCATGCAGCAAGCTCGGGCAAAATAGTCTATGCGCCGTCGATATCAATTCCATCCAATCCGTTGTTGCCATGATTCCGTATGGAGTTGGAGATAAGTATTTTCTTGTAGAAAAAACCGGAATGCAGATTGCACATTTTGGCAAGGAGACTTTGGATGACGATGATGATTCTATGGACTAATACAGTGTTGCTCGCATACAAGTACATTGTCCATTCGTAATTCTCAACAAAAGCGCGCACGTTTCTGAGCCCGTTCAAAAACTTCTTCAACTGTCTGGGAAGGTCCAGTGATCGGATGAACAACATAGGCAAGCGTACGAAGTGGAGAGAGTAGAGATCGAGGTTCTGAAGCCCCTACATCAGATGGATTGCGCGTAACGCTCTTCAAGATGCGACACTCTGTTGCCTGAATTTTGCTAATGACGTGGTTAGAATATAAGCAGTGGATATGTAGATTAAAAATACCGCAGTTCTATCTCGCTCGCAGCAAGATCATCATCACCTTGTTTAGACGCGTCATCTGAATCTCCTTCACTGGAGATCTGCGATAGGTTTTCTTCAACTGCGGTGGTGGGCTGGAAAGGTGACTCTTTGATTCGAAAAGCAAATGTCTGACGAATAGAGCTGAGGTCAGGCAGTGTATACAAGGTGTCACTTACCTTTCTCCCAGGGGTTTTGATGTCGAGATCAAATCTATACGTTTTCCAGTCTTGATGGACGCCATCTACCTCGAGGTAAATGGTATCACTGAGCATGTCAATGACGCGTGGAGTGGTAGGCATGCTAAAGTGTAGGTGCGAAAGTAGAGGGACGTAGTCGAGTGTAGTCTAATTTGGAGTGGCGACTTTCTCTCACACTACCTGCCCTTATCCTCATACCACGATCACAATCACGACCACAACGCGACATAATGTCTCCCATACCCTCCTTCGAGTTTACTCTTCCAGCCAATCAATTGTATGATGATCATTCCCAGCAATCGTTTCCTGCCAACATGTTTCCAACTGTACCACCAATGCAATGGTCGACGTCTAACACCAGCCTCGGAATTAATCAGGTGGGTTCCAAACTCAGACTAGAGATGATTTCAAGCGCATATATGCAGTATATCCAACGAATCCAAGTACTAGAAGACACCATAATGAAGCTACAGGTCGAAAATGCTATGCTCGAAGCTAGAAGCAGCACTATTCAGTACGTATATTTCTTGGACGTTCCACCTATCTAACTCTATTCGTAAGGAAATCATACGACACTTTAGTCTCCCAGCTTAATCGAATATCAAACACTTCCACAGATACTTCATCGCATCCGATCGGTGTCGCTCTCCAGCCACCTACACCCTCCGATACTCCAGCTCCACCTCAGTTCAAAGCCGAAGACTATCCATGCATTCGATTTGGGACCGAGAAGGATTGGAAGGACTGGAACGAAACTGCGAAAGGACAGAAGTCCAAGCAGGAGGACAAGTTTCACAACACCCGATACCTGGAAAACACAGACGGAGAACGCCTTGATGCAGCGCACATTACCAACATCTTAAACTGCATGCGGGACATATGGCACGGGTTCCGCCGTCAAAACCTCATCGACGCAAGTACAACGTGGACCTCAATGTCGTTGCCTCTCAAGAAGCTCCTTCGTGCTGAGATGGCGAAGTCACATCCCGAAACGAACCTGGGCAAAGATGGATGGAAGATGGACCGGCTAGCTAAGGACCACTACCCGTCATTCAAGCAGACATGGTTCACGAACAAGACTGAAGAGAAGCGTGCGGGGAAACGGAAAATCAAATCAGAAGGTAATAGCGACAGCAGCAGCGTAGCTAATCAAGAATCCAGTGAACGCAAGGCCAAGCGGACCAAGCATGAATCGGTACTATCTGAAGCTGACTCGGACGCTATCTCAGGCGGTTCAAGGAAGAGTACAACACCATCCAGCCCGAACGATGACTCCACTCCGACTGGTGGATCAGACAACGATGTCGTCTCTTTGCACTCGAGTAACGATGCCATCTCGGTCAGGTCAAGCACCGACAACATCATCCCACTGGCAGCGGATCCGAGCAACGACAACATCATCCCACTGGCAGCAGATCCGAGTGACGACAGACTCTCAGTCAGCACAAGTGACATCGTTGCCGTGGATGCTCGTCCTTCAGGTTCTCTCCCACCTATGGCAGACATGGACGACAACGAGTTACTAGGACCAATATCCGAGTCTCTTGCTATAGCAGACCCAGGTACGACAACTGCGCCAGTCACTACCAAAGACGACCCAGCGCCAAGACCAACCGTCCAAATCAAGAACCCGTTGTATTTTTTTTCTCTTGTTCTTTTCAACGAGTCTGACAAACAGTTCGCAGGTTATCAGGACTATCCAAGGCAAGATGATCAAGCCCAGAGCCTTCGCAGACCCCCAGTACCAGCATGTCGACTCTTAATGGACCCGCACCACAGATCGAAGAAGGCCCCAGGCCGGGCTCTACTAGTGCCGCTACCACTCCATGCCATGACGGTGCAAACAACAATTCAGTCACTGAACGTAACCCCAGCGTGGACGTCGGCAGTAGCACTCCCAAGTTGTTGATACGGATCCCTGGTGTGACAGCAAGCGGCACCGGGAAAGTGGGTTGGCGTCCTCCATCGAACAAAACCGGGCGGTACGTTCTCTTCTACTCACATCTTTGTAGTGGGAATAATGTTTTATTTAGCACACTTTGCGCTCACCGTTGGCTCAAGCAAATCAAGTCGAATGGATCTAAGGAAGACTTTGACGCGTATTATCAGACCCTCAGTGCAGAGAGCAAGGCGGTATGGGTCTTTTAAATTTTCTACAACTAAATATTGATCACAACGACTCATGCAGAGATACAAAGATGAAGCAGCAAAACTGGTGCGTCGCAGATAATGGTTGCCACTAAACCGAGCAATATTGACGTGATACAGATTGCAGATCATATTTGGACGAAAGGAACCGCTGAAGTTATTGCGAAGATCGCTGTCTTACCAATGCATTGAGTGTCGAGAAGGGAAGGAGTGATGACGGCGGTGGAGGGCAGGGGGGTGGGTTGGATCCCTGCGCATACGACAGCATAGATCCATTGTAAGATTGTAATTGCTAGAATGGCATAGGATGACATACCGGTCCTGGACCCAAATGCCTGACGAGCGAGAACAATGTTGATCTATGAGACCTATGGCTCCATAGAGAGGCCTTCGTCTACATACGCATTCATATGAGGACAAGCCATGGTGACGCCCATTCTCAATGTGTCTGTATGTGTACCTACGACCTATATTTACATATCCTGACATGCGAACTCATAACCCTCTTTCTCACTGGGACTGAACCATGAGCTAGCCATTGCACGCATAGATCGCATGGGCCAAACTCGATCAACCGAAGGTATGCTGCCCTTCCTACTAGTCGCCTGTATAACTCTGACCGACGATAACAGTCTTTTGTTACTATGCTGAAGGTGCGCTTGACACATGCACTTTGAAATGGCATATTAAACCAGTTCGTAGATACCGTGGAGAAGAACATTCTCGACCTCGCTGCGAGACAAGGCCTGTCCCTGTACACCAAAGATAACTCGGCCGGAACCCTCAACGTCACCTCCTTTGCGATGGACTCGGAAAAGAAACTGATCGATTTGCCAACAAAATCAACCAGGAAAGGACAACCTGCCCAAAAGGGGGACTTTATCTTCAAGTGCGCAACTTGTCTGTTTTCCCGAGCTTTCAGACTCACGATCGACTAGAGTGGACGACATGCTGGCGATCCTGTTCCCGCACATGTTCGAGGACGTCGAGTTCCTCTTGCCACCAGACGCTCGCGGCGAGGAAGTTCCCGAATCGTCTTCCGTGAAGGGGCAACCTGGTCCCGTTCGTCAAGCAGTCGGGCGGGTGCACGTCAATGCCGAAGCGGGGCCGTCGAGGCTCCCCCGGGCCGCCTCGTAGATGTTATTTTTGTAGGATTCCGTAAACATCATTATACATAGGCTACAATGGTGAATAGTAGCACGCCATTGTACATATGTACCTCCAAATATGTACCAAACAACCAAAGTCCACGCACGTTTCTGAGCTTACACAAGCTTGATGGTGACGGAAAACGCGTCATGTGAGGTAGAGGTCAGAACTTTGCCGTCCTTCTCGATCTTCATAATGCTCTCCTCACGCCTGTGGCTCTCACTCGGAACACGGGCGACCTCAGCATTTGCAAAGGTCAACACGCCAAAGTCAGGAAGGGAAGGGGGTATTTTCACCCATCTCTTGAATGAACCACCCTGCAGCAGCCTGGCATAATAATATGGGACCAGATCCGGAATGGTAACACTTGTGCCTGGACTCGCCAGTGCTGAGGTTCTCGATTATGGCGTCGCCAACCGTCGTGTTATACGACTGAACGATCAATCTAGAGAGACGTAGAGATCAGAGTATTCCGCGCTGTTCGCGAACCACGAGTGGAAAACTTGGAATGCGTGAGATGGGTTGTTGACGGATAGCTGAGAACATCTCCTTGCTTCGGCGCCTGAGCACACCATGCTTGTCGGTAAACTCCAGCCCGGCCGAGAAAACGATACCCTCGCATCCGATTATGTCAAGAGTGACCAAGGCATAGGCATCAGAGTCATGTGGACTCGTGGGATCGGGGACGGTGATAGTGCCGGTGATGCCGGTGAACGTATACTAGCGGAACAGGACAAGGTGAGGTCAACCAAGACAATCGTAAAATAGATGATACACTGTTGTTTGAATTAATGGGCCGTAGTGGCCGCCGCTACGTTGGTCAAGAGCCTGGGTTCGGCCGTCGTGGAGATGAGGGCGAAGCCGAAGCGCATAGCAAGTGTGAAGACGACTTATGGATGGCTAAAAAGAAATATAGATGTTTGAGGCTGGTATTGACAGCACAGCATGACCTAACTGTTATACACATTTCACGGGCTGCCCTACGTCCGGCGACGTCTGGCGTGCAGGATGAGTCCCCCAGCTGGCAGTGTTGGTCTTGCGAGGCGGTCGGACTCGCATTGTTCCTTGATTCGGATTCGATTCGTCTTGGCAGTGGACTCGGAGAGCGCCGAACTCGTTGGGTTCAGCCTTGGTCCAGTTTCTAGCACCAGCTTCCACCTGCGGCACGGTACTCGACACCTGCCACCAGCTTGAATATGTGTTCCAGTGCGAATGAGGCAGCGGGTGTGAGTGGCGAATGTTACACACCCATCAGGGGCTGGATAAGCGAACATGAAGTGGTAAAGAGTAAGACTAACAGTGTGTTAAATGATAGACCGAACCCGTGTCCGAGTGCGAAAAGGCGAGACCTACGCTCGAACTTGTTCGAGATTCATTCCAGTGGCTCTTCAAGCTCAAGTTCAAAGTTTCAGAATTCGTGGAGCGGCGGAGGTCCGTCCTGTGATACCCAGTAGCTTCGCGTTGTCGGGATCACGTTCGACTGCCACAGGGGACAGGGCGCAAAACTGTGTCGTCTCCCGAAAGAGCATCGGCACCTTGTCGCAGCCTGCTACGGGGATAAGACACACACTGCTCATTGGTTGATGGAAGTCGAACTCAGCTCTTACGTAGCGCGAACGTGTTACATAGTACCCCACACATGTTACAATTTGTATCTTCTTTCAATGATTGACATGAGCCCGGAATGCCGTTGACCTGACTTGGTTTGTACGGGCCATTTCGGATCCTCTTCGTATCTTTTCGTGTTCGCTGGATGTAGTAGTGCACGCCGGAATCTGGGCAGTGCGTTCGGCATTTTCCGAAATGTGACCATGGAAGCAAAAAGTTGTTGGAAATGACGCCGTAGGTTCGAAGGCACGATCAATTGAAAAGAAACTGTCCCAATTTCAAAACGGGGGTGGTATCCCCCATCACCACCCGACTCGCGGGTTCACTGGATCGTAGCGACGCCTCGTTGATCACGCATGGCCTGAAGGCTTTGATGCCCACATCGCCGGATACGAGCAACGGGCCCGGCCCCCCCTGGGTCCCAGCCCAATTCACCGCCGCATGTGTGGAGAGATTACGAGGCAACACAGTCGGGCCCGTGGAGAGGGACCTCTTTTCGACCGCGTTTCGGTGACGTTCGTCGCGTCACCCCATCCAGGGCCTATCAGTACGTATCACTGGCGCCTCCCCCCCATCGCGTCGTCATCGACATCGATTGGCATCTGCCCATCTGCCCATCATCCACGACGCGTGGTGGCGCATGACTCGGGGCGTGCCGTCTTGGAGAAGGGAGATCCCCGAACGCGACCCGACTCAGCGAGCGCGGATCCCAGTAGTACTAGTACCCCCTCGGTCGCCGTCCACGTTCGACCCTCCGATCATGATGCATCATGATCAAGCCACATCGCAACGCGCGTCATCGATTCATCACGAACCCGTCCGTGCGTCCCATCCCGACTTGATCCCCAACCGTTCCTCTGACCCTCATCTCATGGGGGCGTGGCCTGCACGATGCATGCAATGGGTCCGTTGACAGCGGTCGCCGGGCTACCTCGCGTCCTCGCGTCCTCGCATATACACGTCCCCCTGGCGCGTGACGTAGGACGCCGCGTCCGTGTCCGATGGCATCAAGATGTCCCACATCATGCGATCCCAAGACACTGGATCCCAATCCGATACTTGCAGCTCGCATTATCAGAAGAGGATCATATATATCATGTTTATTGACCATTTCGCTTTTCCATGGCGAAAACGACCATCGAGGTCGTCCTAGCAAGTACCAGCTTTAAGTGCAACTACAACAAAGCGCAATCATGGCAAAGTGCCGCCCTGCGACAGTGAGACTATATACGTATATGTATGTGTACCGGATGATTATAATGCGTGCTTGGATACCGCAAAAGCATGCGGAAAAAAAAGAAGAAACAAACGAAAACGAAACATGTGCGTGCGTGCATGCGTGTGCAAGAAGCCGCCTGGATGGATAATGGCGGCACACTGATGGATAGGATAGCGATGCGACTGAAAACAGCGAAACGAGGACGGGATAAAAAGGCGTTTGGGGTTGTGGCGAAAGCGAACGCGAGCACTGAGGTCATGGGGGAATGATTGATGCTTGGAGATGCGCGAGTGTTGACGGATAAAGACATTGTGATCCAGATCCACGGGATTCTTGATGTGAAAGAAAAAAAGACGACGGGGAGTGGCCAGTGATACGTTTCAGAATGCACCGCCGTCCCAGCTGGCCCGCTTGCGCTTGTTGTCGTTCGCCTTGCGCAACTGCAGATCTTGAGGCGACACAAAGCTCATCCCGCGCTGGTGCGGCTGGCGCGCACCCGTACCCGTACTCGCACCCACTTCCTGGGCTGTGCCTACCAGCAACGCTTGCGCTGTCTGGAGTGCCTGGGTAACTGACGAGTATGGCGCAGTTGGTGGCGCGGACCTCAGTGACATGTTCGAGCGCGCCAAATCAAGGGCTTGACCCTGCCTCGAGGTGTCGCCACTCGCGTCATGGTGGCCATCCGCAGAATGGCTGCCGCTGTAATAGTGCAAGTCGAGGAAAGGCAGGTTATGGAAATCGTTGCTCGATGGCTTCCACAAATCAACGCCCGGCTGCGCATCTGCTGTGGCATTCAATGGGGCGGACTCTGAAGTCTGGTGAGGGAGCGCGTCGCAAAAAGGCAACGACCGCGTGGTTGTAATGACGGGCTGCAAGTGCACTTGAACCTGTGTGGAACGTGCCAGTGTGGAGCGCGGCTCTGACGGCGGCACAGATATCGATCGCCCATGCGACGCAGATGAATGGACGTGCGACAGGGGGCGTATGGGGCGAGATGTCGTGAGTGGCGTCGCAGGTGGCGTCGAGTGCGCCAAATCGACCATGTCCTCCATATTGTGGGGAATGGCAAACAGCTCGAGCGTGGACGCGATATTCAGAGACGTCTCCGTATCGTCCTTCTGAATCCCGATTTCGCAGGTGGTAGAGGCAGACGCGGAGACTTCAGCCTGATCGTTGAGCGTAATCGACGCCAGCTCGATTTCGTCAATGCCAGGGAGTGCGGGCGCGTGCATCTGCATGGGGTGCATGCCAGACGGCTGCTGCATGCCTGACAGTCCCAGTCCAGGCGTTCCAAAGCCGAAGCCAGGACCATAATACGGCTGCTGTGGCTGGTGCGTGCGTGCGCCAAAGATAAGGTCACCGGCGTAATTGGAGTGATGGGTGAAGCCCCTAAAGCTGCTAGTGGGAAACATCTCAGGGTCTGAGAAGGTGGAGTGCGTATCTCCAACGCCAACCTCTGAGGCAAAGTCGTGAAAGGAGGTCGGAAATAAGTCGTACCGATCCATGACGCCGTGGTTGAGGTGATGAAAGGAAAAGGGGGACGACGGTGCCGGGGAAAGGCCTTCGGCAAAGGATGAGCCGCTGCTGGAGAATGTGGACGTGTCGAGCCGGGGATTGGCAGAAAACCAGTCCTGCGCGCCCCAAGCTGACTTTCCGATGGTGGGCATGCGACGGATAAAGGGTGACTGATTGAAAGGGTAGTCTGAGGATATGTGCGACGAGGTCGGAGAGCCGGTGTTGGTCGACCAGCTGCTCGAGTGGATCGGCGTTTCGATGCTGGACCATGTGCCCTGCGACTGGGATGAGTCGGTGAGCTCCGAGAGGGACTGAGACGCGCTGGGCATAAAGTCAGGGATGGAGAGGGGCTCGGATAAAGGGTCGATGGCTTCCATGTCCATTTCGGCGAACGGCTCCGCAGAGGAGGGCGTCTCGACCTGTGGGGACGACGCTGTCGTGATAGGGGGGCACTTGAACAGCCTGCGGGTCGACTCTTCCTCGGCGGCAGAGCTGTCCTCATCTTCCGAGCAGGTGGTGCTCTCTGGAACGCTCTTTGTACCGCCTCTGAGGAGTCTGGAGGCGCGCTTCTGCCGCGTTGGGCCGATATGAGATGTCGTGGAGGGGAGCTGATCGTCCGTTGCTGCGCGTACAGGACCGGTGTCCTTCTTCTTCTTTGGGGCGTTGCGTGGCTTGTATCCGGCAGCCTGGTAGAGCTCAGGGAAGGCGTTGCGGAAGCGGTCGCGGAGATCTGTCGAGCGGCGGTTCTGCTCCTGGAAGATGGGGTCCTTGACGATGGTGGCCCATACGGTACCGTGCTTTTCGTAGCCGGCCTTGAGGGCGCGGTCCTCCTCTTCGGTAAAGGGACGACGCTTCTTTGAGCGGGTCTTTTCGAAGATGGAGCGGCCGTCTGGGAGGGTGGAGCGGACCTTGCTGGAGAGATGGGTCTTGGCGTTGGGGTAGTGCTCCTTGTACGCGTCGGGGAAGTAGGTGCGGAACCTGGTGGGTGTGAGCGGAGTGCAGGGGGTGGTGCAGGGGAGACGCACCGGTCCTTGAGGTCGACGGGGGAGCGGTTGTCGAACGTGAGCTTTGGGTCTTTGAGGATGGCCTTCCAGTTGCCGACGCCCCACTGTGGCGGGTGAGGGAGGATGCAAGGGGGCGATCGGTGGACGTACCGTGTTGCAGCCGTCGACGAGCATCTGTGTTTCTTCCTCGGACCACTTTTTGCGCTGCTTCTTCTGTACGACGAAGGCGTCGTCTGCGAGTCTGCGCATCTTGCCCTTGCGCTCTGGCATGGTGATGGAGGTGTCGTCGCGAAAGTTCCAGGCGGGTACGAGGCGGGGTGAGGAGGGGAGGGCGAGGGATACGCGGCGAGCGTGTTTGGGGGGGGAGTCGGACATGGCTGATAATCCGAGTACAAGCCATTAGATATGTTTTTTATTACTGGTCACTGCCACCGACTACATGACTTGGGGCGCTATTCGCTCCTCGACCTGTCCGAGCCGTTCTATCCACACGTCCAGCCGACCAGCCAGTTCCCCAATCTGTCCCCGTGACAGCACACGCGGCTGCACCCACGTTATGTGTGCTTTCTCATCCACCTGATCAAGCGTACCTCGAATCAACTTGAGGCTGCACGCACTTGATTATCAGCGACACGCCCCCAGCAATATCCCCCATTTGTGCTCACCTCAGTGCCTTCATGATCAAATGTTCCACCTCATCTGTCGCCAGGCGCGTCTCCTCGGCGATCGTCTGGAACGTCATCGTGCGGTCATTCGCACTCCGTTTGAACACCGACTCTATCAGCGCCATGAGACAGATCTTCTGTCGAAGAAACGGATAGTTTTGTTCCAAGATCGGCTGAAACCATTCCATTCTCTTCAGCTTCTTCCGTCTCAGTAACGGCTCTCCGCACCCATCACGCACCTCCTGCGGAAAAAGTGGCGCCAACGCTTCGAACTTGCCAATATTGCCTTCGTTGAATGTGAACAGCAGCTTCTTGATCCAATCATACTGTGTGTTGTCCAGTGCATCCAATATCGGATGCATCAGCTAGTCACATGGGCTCATCGTCAGCATCACTCCGTCGAATAAAGACACTCGTTTTTAAATGGCCCCGAACAACCTACCAGTTCGCCAAAGTTGTAGATACTTTCGCCGAGAAATGCCGAAATGCCAAGGTCGTGTGCGCGCAACAAACGTTCCTCTGCCGTGAGGTCTGTCCCAACATCAACACATGCCAGATACAGCAACGAGTGCTTGTAAAACGGCCCATATTCCGCTTTTGCCTGCAATCGCGATTGCGTCAGCGCTGGCATCCACTAGAACATTCTCGACGCTCATATCACCTTGTAGTAGTCCGCAGCAACCCGATAATACGATGCGTTCACAGCATTGTCCACACCTTCGAGCTGATCGAGCGTCTTCCAAGCAGTGTCCATGTCCTTCTTTGTCCCTTCGAGATCGCCATATACGAGTTTGGCATGGGCAATGTTGGCAAGTAGTAGGACATATGCTTCCTTTGACTTATCGGCATCGATTCGTGAGAGAAGCGCGCTCAGAAAACCAAGCTGTGCCTGTGGGTCTTGGCGACGAGATGAATTCTGATAGAAATGACATGCGGGAATGGAACGCACTTGTAATCTCCTTCGATACCCGGGTTCCCAGCTCGACGAGCTTCTGCTGGTTTAATTTGGACTCAAAGTCTCTCACGAACTGCTGGAAGACGACTACGCGGCACGGCTTTGAAAGGGGGTTATCGAAGAACTCGAACAGCTTGAGGGTGAGCTGGTGCCATAGTCTGTCGCTTGGCATGAGTGCTGTTCTCGAGTTTCAACGACAGTGCCCTACTTTCGTGAGTAGAGGTCCCTGAATGCTTCGAAAAAGGGATGCAATTCCGGAGGTGTCGATGAGAGTGCCTTGGTGATAAAGTCGTCCAGCACGAGCTTGGGTGGGGGCGCAGCAAAGTCTGGGGCTGGTGGTGGCATGGTAATGCTGTAGGGGTGTGAGCGAGAGTAGAGCGAGTACAAAATGCTGGACTGACCGCGACGCGTATGCGCTACGCCAGATCGTTGTCGTGATTGTTTGACTGTATTTTGCAATGGCCTTGAGAACTAACAAGACCAAACTGACACTCTTCCAACCCAGTCTCAGAATGCGGAGGGACATGGCCAGGACCCAGTGGGGTCGTCGTGGTTGGTTGGTCGAACTGTCATCGAACGTCAGCCGCATTTACTATAACCTTTGCAGCACCGCGCCTGAGCCCGCCGTTCTTGACACTGGCACTCTAACTGGCACGCTACTTGTCCCAACGGTCACCTGACTGCGTCATTGCAACTCTAATTGCGACTTGCAACAGCCCCCTCCACATCATCGCATCCGGCATGTCAAATGCATGGCCCCGCTTGGATTCATTTGGCACCATGCGTCGCCCGCCTGTTCCTTACGTACCCGGCCAGCACGCTAACTTGAAGGACGCACAAATATGCAGGCCGGCCATCCATCCCCTTCCCACCTTGCCTACTCGCCTGCCAACCACCAGCCCCCACAGTACACTTGCTCCTCCCCCAAATGCCTTATCTCGGTGCTCCCGTTTGCAGTCCAGGTGACCGGACAGACCCGAAGATACCAGTATGTCCTGTTTAACGCTTATACATTCCATGCGCTTGACTATTTCCTTCGCAGCCATCCATCTCACAGCTCTTCCACACAAACTCGGTGCCGTCTCCGATGGACACCCAGCGCATCCATCACCTGTTGCAGCAGCGCAAGGCCCAACTATCGGCCTTTGCCGTAGAGATTGAATACGCTCGTGCTCAGCTACTCCGCCTTGAGCAGCAACGTGATCGCGTTCAGGGCGTTGTCCATGAACTCGAGGCACTCATGTCTCCCGTTCGCCGCATGCCCACGGACATCATGGCACAGGTCTTTGAATTCTGCATCGAGTCAGACCAGTACATGCCGAGAGCCGACCCGCGGCTGGCACCGCTTTTGCTTAGTCAGGTTTGCCGTTCCTGGCGGTACCTCCTGTTTTCCTTGCCATGCTTATGGTCCACGTTGCAACTCGATTTGCCGTCCGGGAGCAGAGATTGGGAGGCACTCATACGATCAAAGAGCCTTTCCATGCACCTCTGGCTTTCCCGCTCGAAAGCCCTCCCGATTTCCCTCTTTCTCAACCATCCCAAAGGGTCCCTTATCCCGTGGCATGCCCTTATACATCTTGACAACGAGATCCTCTCCCTCAGCTCCCGCATGAAAGACCTCTCTCTCCATTTCTCGCCCCGGTCTCTCAGCTCTCTTCTGACGTTCACTCGCACTCACCTCCCACACCTCGAGCACTTGGAACTGCAAAGTTCCAACGTTCTCCCCGCGAATGAAACCCCACCTCCGATCGTATTGCGCTCGGCGCCCAAACTCAAAAGCCTGACTCTGTCTTGGTGTAGCCTCGACCTTCACGGGTTTCAGATTCCGTGGGCACAGCTTCAGCATCTCAGCCTCCAGTATGATGCCAGCTCTTTTTGGAACCCCGTCCACAGCGACTATATCCAAACCCTTGCCTGTTGTCCCAATCTGACTACGCTCTATCTCGGTATCGGCGCACCGATCGATGACGTGGATCCAGCACACATCGTACCCGTGACCCTGCCCCACGTTCACACGTTCAAAACGAGTATCTACGTCCAAACGCCGTATCTCGTCCACTTTTTCGATACTCTCCGCATGCCCCAGCTACGTCACTTTGACATGAGAAACGTCAGTCTCCCGCTCGGCAGTTTTACGGGCCAAACAGAGTGTCTGCCACTCTTGACGCGCTGCGCGGACACGCTCGAGAGCGTGTGCTTCCACCGGATCGATATAGGGGACGCGGCGGTGGTGGCGTGTTTCGCGCGGTTGCATCGTTTGAAGAGCATAAGCTTCCTTCCCGGGGTGCTGAGGCTCAACCACGGGCTCATCACCGCGCTCGCGCACGGTGGGCAGGGCAAGGTCTGTCCGGCCCTTGAAGTGCTCCACTTGAGGTGCTCCACGGTCGTCCCCGTCGACGCCATCACGCGCTTGGTCGCGTCGCGGTGTCAGGGGACGAGCAAACTCAAGCGATTCTTGCTGCAGTTTGCATCGTTCGAGTATGGGTTGGATACGCGGGACGACAAGATCGAGCAGGTGCAGGCGCAGTTGAGAGAGTATGTCGAGCAAGGGTTGGAGCTCGTCGTGAGCAAGACGAGTAACTCGGGGTGAAGAGGTGGATCGTTTTCGACTTCCTTGGGACTATAGTGCTATTTATTTAACTTGCTGATTATACTGTTTGCTTGTGATGTCATGTTCAGTTATCACGATAGTGAGCCGAGCTCGTAGATTATATATATCAACCCTTTTTTCACACCGTGTAAGTTATCCTGAATCGGATATGTATGGGTTAAGCTCTATCTTTCTTGGGGTGAGTGCGTCTGTGATGGAGGGGGCTGTGCTGACGCTGGTCCAGGCAGAAGACGAAGAGGGGAAAGGAGGTGCCGGCGCATGTGCATGAGCACGCGGTGTGTGCCATTGGATATTTGTCGGTGTGAGGCGGGGCATCACACGGTAGGTCATTTGACTGAATATTGACGCAATCAAATAGCGAGAGTGCACATGTCCAGCCTGAGCTTGCACAATAAAAAGATCAGCTTGGAACATGCGGCCGTTCGATGGCTCTCCGTCTCTTGCTCGCTCTTTGTCTCCTTCGCAGCGTTTTTGCGCTCTGGCCCATCCCCGCCGCACTCAGCACCGGCAACACTCCGCTGGTGCTCTCCTCTAACTTTAGGTTCGACGTCGCCGTCGACGGCGCGCCAGGCGATCTCCATGACGCCGTCGGGCAGGCCCAGCACTACCTCGAAAACGATAAGCTCGGCCGTCTCGTCGTCGGTCGCGGCGCCAACGACTCCGCCGCGCTTGCCAATGCCAAATCCCTCAGCTCGCTCAAGCTCACCCTCGCGTCTGGCGCGTCCGTCTATAGCATTGCCACAGAGGCTGTCAAACCTCTCGGCACGCGCAGCGAGGGATACACTCTCACTATCCCCGCCAGCGGGGGCACCGCGACCCTCACTGCCAACTCGACGCTGGGGCTTTATCGCGGTCTGACGACGTTTGGCCAACTGTGGTACTATTATGGAGGCAAGACATACATGCTCGAGGCGCCGATCTCGATCACCGACACCCCTGCTTATGTGCGTGTGTTCTTTTGCTTTGCGAACGTGTGCTGACGCGGTCACAGCCCTACCGTGGATTCGGACTCGACACCTCTCGGAGCTAGTCCGTAACGTTCCGTGTTTTCCTCTGTATGCTTGTGAGTAACGTCGCGTATCTAGTTTCTCGGTCGCGGACTTGTCGAGGACGCTTGACGCGATGAGTTGGGTCAAGATGAATACTTTCTATTGGCACATCACCGACAGTCAGAGTTTCCCGCTCGAGGTCGCTCAGTTCCCGGAGCTTGCTGCCAACGGTGCCTACTCTGCCGACGAAACCTACAGCGAGAGCGACGTGCAATATATCGTCCAGTACGCTGCTTCTGTGCGTCGCCTTTCTTTCTCATTCTACTTGTTGCTTATTTGCATGCGTCACTTGTAGCGTGGTATCGACGTCCTTGTGGTACGTGTGGTGGGATAGGGATAGTGTTGTGGCTGACTCGGTCCTCAGGAAGTCGACACTCCAGGACACACCGCTATCATTGGCACATCCCACCCCGAGTATGTCGCCTGCATGGATGCTAGCCCCTGGCAGGACTATGCCAACGAGCCCCCTGCTGGCCAACTCCGCTTCGCCCTCCCCGAGGTCGTCAATTTCACCACCTCTCTTCTGAGCAATATCGCTTCGACCCTGCCCTCAACCTACTTTAGCACTGGCGGTGACGAACTCAACACCAACTGCTACGTCAACGATACCCTCACCCAGCAACAACTCAAATCGACCGACACCACCCTCGCGCAGGCCCTCGCCACGTTTACGAACAGCACCCACAGCGCACTCATTGCGCATGGCAAGACCCCCGTGGTATGGGAAGAAATGGTGCTAACCTGGAACCTAACGCTTTCGAAAGAGGCTATTGTCATGTGGGCCCCTTTGAATCTATCGAGGTACTCATTTTGATTATCGTTTCCAGGGTCTGGATTTCATCTGAGGATGCGGTTGCTGTGGCCGAGTTGGGATACCGCATGGTTCATGCACCTTCCAACTACTTTTATCTCGTGCGCGTGATCCTTTTCTTGACTCACGTGTTC
Source organism: Xanthoconium purpureum (assembly GCA_038090075.1). Taxonomy (NCBI): domain Eukaryota; kingdom Fungi; phylum Basidiomycota; class Agaricomycetes; order Boletales; family Boletaceae; genus Xanthoconium; species Xanthoconium purpureum. The sequence goes on along the minus strand of JBBPMA010000348.1, from coordinate 952 downwards.
CTCATCCGCATCCCTAGGACTGTGGTGCGGGCGAGTGGTTGGGAGACGATCCGACTGGGTAGGTCATATGCCACGCATGGTGCACGCGGTCAAGGGGACTGATGTCGTTGGTGGCGTGATGTAGAAACAGCTGGTGTGACCCCTTCAAGACGTGGTCCGAGGTGAGCAGGCTCCTCGGCATGCACGACAGGGCAGCGCGAGGCTCATGTGATACCTAGTCCTATACCTTTGACCCGCTCGCCAACTTGACCGAATCTCAATACTCGCTCGTTCTTGGAGGTGCGTTCCCTTTCGTCCGTCCACGTGTAAGTCATTGACGACGAGGCCGTGACTAGGCCAACAAATGCTCTGGGCTGAACAATCTGGGCCCCAAAACCTCGACTCGATCGTCTGGCCCCGTGCCGCGTCCTCGGCGGAGATCTTTTGGAGCGGCAAGCAGCCGACGGGGGCACCGCTGGACGTGACCGAGGCGTTGCCACGTCTAAATGTGCGTTTTTTTTCGTCGTGTGAAGGCGTGGGACTTCTAACGCTTGCTTTTTTTTTTCTTTCGCTGCGTGAATAGGACGTGAGGTACCGGATGGTCCAGAGAGGTTTGAACGCGATCAACTTGCAGCCGCAGTGGTGTGCGCTGAGGCCGCACGCGTGCGATCTGAACGCTTGAAGGCGTCGGAATGGTCTGTAAAGGGTGGCTGTGGCTGTGGACAGTTTCTTCGTGGAAACACTTTGGAGAATGTACTTTGTTCCTAAAATGGAGCATACTTATATTCTGAATATGTAGTTCTGAATGCAACTTGAATGAAACTTGGGGGAGCAGAAATGCATACTCAATATGATCAGAGTTGTTTCAAAAAAGCAGCTAACCCATCGTGACCCTCTTTTCTCTTCTTTTGGGATCCCACGCCCTCTTCTCTCTGACGATCACAGGAAAGCACCTCCTCCATCGTTGACGTCT
>JBBPMA010000347.1:0-28138 GCA_038090075.1 Xanthoconium purpureum | reverse complement strand
CATTCCCCAGCACTTCCCAGCACTCCCTAGCACTCCCCAGTCTATCAGGGTCTGGGCTGGACTAATGAACCTGGGGCCTTAATTATGGCAAAGGGCTGGTTTGCTGATGTACATAACTGCCAACAAACCTTCACTAGGATTACGTGACCAAACAGTCTTGACAATTGGCCACCTATGGCATATCCCCAGGCTCCTACACAGCCATCAGGGTAAGTGCAAGGTTTTAGGGGCTAAGACAGTTTCAATCTCCGTAACTTTAAGAGTCCTTGCACTTACCACGACGGCTGCAACAAAACGTTTGTAAACAATCATTGCCACAGCTGTGCTGCCCGTCGGTCTTTGAATAAAACCAAAATCAAGTAGACCTGATTTAGGGTTTACAGAAAAATATACGTATAGTGTCTAGCACCGTCGTACACCCATATAGGCCATTCACGTAGTACACATGGCCGCCGCACCTCCTAATCGGTCCACATCTTCATCAATACCCACATTCTCTGCAATCCAATCCCGCACTCAGGAAGTTTTTAATGTCTGGCCATGTCTCTGGCAAATGAAAGTAGCAACGGCCATTCTACGAGGAGACAAAGACCTACTGTGCATTGCTGGCACCGGAATGGGCAAGACGCTCACATTTTGGATGCCGCTGCTCTTCTGGCCAGATGGAATTCAAATTGTGGTTACACCATTGAATCTGTTAGGCAAGCAGAATGTTGCTGCGCTGGAAAGAGCTCACATACCAGCTGTATCAATCAACTCGGAGACTGCAACCCCTGCAATTTTTCATGTAAAAACTCCAGTCACGTCAGATGAGAGATAATCTCACTAAATGACCAGGCAATCCGCACTCTTAAATATAGAGTCATAGTAATCAGTCCAGAGCAAATGATGAAGCCCGAAGGAGAATTCGAAAAGATATTGAAGGACACGCACTTTGCATCCCACATCCTCAGCATCGTGATCGATGAAGCACACTGCCTTACCGATTGGGGCGATTTTCGTCCAGAATATAGGGAACTCGGGCGACTCCGTTTTGTACTTCCAGCAGTAACATTGCTTGTTGCATCCGCAACGCTCATGAAACGCGCATTGAGCGACGTCATGGAACAACTCTGGATGCGCATGAGCAAGACGATCATACTGCGACGGTCAAGTGATCGGCCGAACATCAAAATTGGAGTCAAGAAAATAAAGTACGCACTGAGTAGTTTCGCTGACCTGGCGTTTTTGGTCCCTGCAGGATACAAGGAGACCGATCCACCCCTGCCAAAGTTTCTTGTATTCTTCGACAATATCTCGGACTCTATTGCGGCCGCAAGGTTCCTGCAACAACGCCTACCTGAAGCTCTGAAGGACAAAATCAAATGGTTTAATGCCGACATGTCTGTTACATTCAAAGAAACAGAACTTGACAATTTGCTGACTGGGAAGACAAGAGGGCTCTGTACAATGACTTCATTTGGGATGGTATCTGGTCCTCATTGCTCACCGTAACCATGTGGCTGATCGCGCTCTTAGGGTATGGATGTGCCTGACATTGCCATAGTGATCCAGTGGAGGGTAACCTGTAATCTCTCCGCACTTTGGCAGCGCTTTGGTCGTGCAGCATGAAATAGACAACTTACTGGGACAGCGCTGTTGTTTGCCGAGTGCGATTATTTTGACAAGGAAAGAGCAGCAAAAGCCCTGAGAAAGGCGAAGCGATCAGAGACCAATAAGCGAAAGGCGAATGATGCGAACTTACCTGGCTCATCACGTCCCATAAAACGAGTGGCAGGACATTGCCTGGAGTCGCAGGACAACACAACCATTTCAAATACAATGGCTGATGATTTGACAGATGGTTCGGAGGCTGATGCTGATGAGTCCCCTGTCGTAAACAGGCCAGTTGATGGAAGGATGGATGCCAAACAAGTGGTAGTTGATCCATGGGATGTGTTGGCGAGGAAAGAGGAGTGGTTCGCCAGTCGAAAGGGTCCCCCTGGGAAGTTCCAAAAACCAGAGGACGTGGACCCAGAGCTTGATCTTCTTATCAATGCAGGAAGTCGTCCTGGGGTGGGCTGTCATAGAACAGTCTTTGAGAAGTGTTTTGATAACAGCGCTGCTGGTGGGAGATTTACGAAATTCCATTATGTATACCTACTCAACACTTCTATTCAGATGCTGACTACATAGAGTGTAACACGGACATGGACCAAGGGTGTGACTGCTGCCACGTCGACAAGCCTGCCATCTGTTGTGACCTCCATAACCCTGCCAAGTTCCTATCTTACACTTCCACCATCATTAAGCAACGCCACATGATGCAGCGCTCATGGATCCCCACGTACACCAAAGAAAAACACGACTACGACTTGGAGAATGCTCTGCTCGACTGGCGGGAAACCAAAACAGCGCAAGTTTACGGCTGGGCTGCTCTTAGTTGCCATGGCCCTTCCCTCATCATGACAGATGCCACACTCGATTCCGTCGTTGACTATGCTCACCATGACAAAATACACACGGCAGAGAACCTCAGGCGAGAAACTGGGTGGATACAAAGTGACCAATACGGGACGAAATAATTGGACTCATCTGACTGCATGCACTTCCGCACCCATCACCCTTCGTCTCCACTCCTCTTTGACCCAGCGGCATCACTCTCAACACTACTTCGGTCAATCAAGCCCCATCTCCCTCATCGGTCATTAAGCGGCGCAACAAGTGTAGCGCATGCGGGCAGGAGGGCCACAACGGTAAGTACATATCTATCTATGAGTGATGAGAAGCTAACCGCCTATCAACATTAGCTCGAAACAAAATCTGCCCAAAGCAACAGTCTGACGCCGCCACTGAGGGCAAGGAGAATGTGAGTCACCTCTTCTAATACCTCCCGATACAACACTGATTGATTCCAGACTATATAGGCCGCACAACAACTATTCCAGCATTTCAACTAATACATCTTCTAGTTCCGCTCTATTCTCTTCGCTTGTATCCTTTTCATTTGCTTCCCCTCGAATGACTTTCTCCATCATTGTTATTCCTTTGTCGCTAAGTACGGCTACAACATGTTGAGTTTTTCTTCCCATACGTATCGCGTGAGGTGAACTCGAATGTAGCCTTTCTTGCAATTTCGAAAATGTTTTGGCCATATCTGGTGCTGCGTGGTTGGAGGTGAGATGGGTGTGATCGAAATTCGCTTGTACGGTTTTTTGAATATTTCTATAGATCTGAACTAACGGCGACTCAAGGATAATCCGCTCGACGGTTCGGTTCGGTCCCTTACCACCATTCTTCACCTGGCGTCATGATTTCAATGAGGCTCGTTTAAAGGTAAGTCTGATTTGGCATACCTTTGTGAATAGGTTGTTTAGCTCAACGCACCAGTCTACACCGCGCCACTTCATTGGCTGCCCCGTAGGATTTACAAGAAGATGATAACGGACAGCTCATCTGTAATCACGTTAGTATGAGTGGGTTTTTGCACGCGTGAATTGACTTACTTCAGGCCAGGTGGATAGACAAAATGCACGTTGAGCAGGAAGTTCTGCATGTGGGTAGCATACTTGTGCTTCCCCATGGCCTTCAATATCGGGATCCAGTTGACGATACAGGTTTCAACACGTCCAATATCGCCGCTGTTCATCGCATACGACAGTTCTTCATACATCAAGAAATATTTATTCAACAGCAACGCATTTTCAAATTGAACGTCGCGCAACTCTTCACGCTTCCTCCGCATGCGCTGTATTTGCTGAGTGGCCACAAACTGTCGTGCAATTTCGTCTGCCATTGATCGTAGCTTGTCTAGCGTTGGTTTCGTGGACGCAAAATCATCAAGGCTGTCAAGCCCTGGAAACTTGCCCTGAATGTACATTCGCCAACAATCTAATCGTCGGCATATACCAGCATGGTTGATGAGCTGATGCATTCGACGAAAACCAGGTTTTGAAGCAAACGTGAAGGTTTCGCGTGGACGGAGGACTGCCACGTCGTTCATAAGGCAACTCTCGTCCTCGCGTGCTGCTTTTGGAAGGATGAAACATCGCCATATGGCATCCGCGCAAGCCATCTTAAGGTGGAACAGCCCTGGAATGAATACAACGTGCTGAAAACGATGCCATGGCGTTGATTCGATAGACTGGCGCAGTTGAGCGGAATAGAGCCGTTCTCCTGTGCCGAGATCCCCATGCACGAGAATGACATATTCGGATATGTCCGGTGAGTCCCAGTCCATCAACCCATCTTCGTTCTCATCATCGGATGGTATTTGAGCAGACTCGTGGATTCCGCCCTGTTTGAGGAGCTCGATAACGGCACGGATGTTTCCGCTGACCGTTGAGTTATTGATGTTCATTGCCCGCGCTGCAAAAATTGGCGTTTTGACGAGTGGGATCTGCTCTACCAGTTCCGGGTGCGTGATCATTGGCTTGAACTGATGGAAATATGCCGGCCCATGGGTACACAGGTCTCGCAAAAACATCCATGCGTTAAATTCGTGCAGCCGTGGTGGTTCAGCATTTGTAGGTTCCGCTCTTGCGCATAGTAAGCTGATAAGATCCCACCACGTATGTGACTCATGCCCGCTGACATCCAAGTCTGGATTTAATAACGACTTCTTCCATAGTTCGTCCGAGCACCGCAGGTCATCCAAAACAACACCATGCGCCAGTGGGAAGAGTAATCCAGAGGTGAGATGCTTGAGTGAATCATTCGACTTCTCGACTGTTGGTACCTGGCTTTTTAGGTCGACATCGAAGTTGTCATATGCATACGATGCGATGAGTGAGCGTCCTAGGGTTTGCAATGTATGTTCTGATTCCATTGACAGTGATCGCAATGCCATATTTATGGCATTCGTGGAAATCGAGATACCAATGTGAGCGAGCGTGTTGATAAGGTTGTACGGCGCATGCACCGATTGCAAGAAGAATCCAATGATGCTCTGTAATGCGTTGGACTTTTGATTGATGCCTTGCATCAGGATGCTGCAGACAACCGTCTTTTTCTGGTAGGTTTTAGGAACCAGTGATGTGTGCAGATCCACAGCATGACTGACCATTGCTCTAATTGCAGATCGCCGTCTCGCGCGCTTCTCCTCGACCGATGATAGCTGGTTGCCCTCTCCTGTAATTTGATCAATCACCCCTTCAAGATCAATTTCCTCGACTTCATTCCAAAAGGTATCAGTGTTATCTGTAAACAATTCCTCGCTATCCTGATTGACATTTTCTGCGCTCCCGGACTCCTTCAACCCCGGTCGGCGATGCTTCTCCTGGAGTAGGCATTTGAACAGGCACCACATCCTTGGTGCACAGCTTTCCATAGTGCGGGCCATATCATCGATGCGGAACTCCTCGAGCTGCTGAACCGTGGTGTTAGCAGCTCCGAAATGAGAGCTACTATCTTCAGATACAAGAACCCGAAGCTCTCGAGCGTATGTGTCTTCAGTGACTGTAAAGCATTGTTCTTTTATCATGTCGTGAGTTGCAGGATGTTGCATGAATGCATTGAAGATTGTTGTAGCGTTTGCGAGGAGATTAAGAACTATTGGCTGGTTCTCATATGCTGGTTCGGTGAGTAGTGCTATGTATGCATATAAGCTTTTCATCGTAACTCGTCTTGTTCATAGTTCAATAGGTGTGAGCACAGCTGTTTACAACATTCCAATTGTCCAGCCCGCAATTGAAACTAGTACTTCATAGGCGAAATCACTGCTTTGGTAGGAATTTGGTCATTCCAAGTGTTCCTTGCTGCTGCTGACTGTAAGTTAAACGTCCTTTATCTTGGTTCGGCCTTTCCGCATCTTTATCTCAATTACAGTGGTGATGATTTTCCGTGTTTACGCAATGTGGAGTCAATCACGGACAATATTAGTTGTCCTTCTGCTCATCTATGTCCCGGGAGTTGCCCTTACATTTATCACTATGGGTATCTACCTTGATCCAGATACACGTTTCTCTGGTATGTCTCGTACGATACTGAAATTCTCAGAATGATCCCACATGGTTCCACATTCTTAGTGACCCTTACCCAAGTTCGCAATTCCCTGATTTGCAAGTACTTCATCGACACGGGATCTTATCGTGAAATATATACCATCGTCCCCCGGCAAGCGCTTGCTCTTCTGCTCCTCCTTCTCGCCGTCACCCGAACTTTGGGAGAAGCATTTCACGTGTGCCAAGCAACGCAGTGTTGGAAGCCTAACAGATACATGGCGCTAATTGCACGGGATGGAATTCTCTATTTCTTTCTGTAAGTCTCTCTTTTGCTCTTTCGCCTTGGCGCACCCTCTCCGGTGCGATTTCCCACCTGAGTCTCTTTTTGGCAATCGGAGCAAAGCTAACAACTCCTTTGATTCTTGTCCTGAAACCAGGCACGTACTCTACTTCATCCCGATCGCCATCCAAGATGGGGGCCCACTCAACAGCGCATCCGCGCTCTCGATGGCATTCCTTAGTTATACAATTTTGTGCCCTGCTCTGCCTCGTTTCATTCTCGACATACGAGAACTGTACGACTGGGACCTCCGTGGGGGTACGCGAGGAGTCGACACTGGATTCGGGCTGTTCTCGCAACAAGATTCTACTTCTAGCGTCGTCGTGGATCCAATGGTATTCGCAGACATTAGAATTGATTCGGAACAGGATCTGGTGGTGGAGATGGACGGACTCGGGGATGGTTTGGAGGTGGTTTTACCAGTGCCAGTGAAAGAGGGGACACACCAAGTTTAAACAAGGGTTTCTGTTGGAGGTTGTGTGTCGTCTGCTGAACCATAAAGGGTATCTAGTGTCTTCGGAACGCGGTTTGGACGTTTGGACTCCCTATTCCAAAGCATGTTTATTGCCAGTGGGACTGAAACTAGATGAGGAGATGGTTCAACGTGTAATGTTCCGACTTTCCAAGGATTTGTTGCGTTCTGGCCAGCTGCCCGTGGAAGAAAATTGGACTTGCACTGGAGGTGTTTCGGTTTTCAACTTGAAGTGCTGGGTGGGCCAGGATGGCACCTCCAAGTCTCTGGCATCCCTTGTATAACTCTATTCGCGAGCAGTTCATTCCAGAGTCATGACTCATTGTTGCTGAAAGGTGTAAGCCGTGGTGATCGTACGACCACCGATGACACCCTACAGGATTTGGACCAGAGCGAGTTCGCCGTGGCAGCCTGAGCTTCCGAGTCACTGTTCCGAACGGACTCAAAGAGTTCACGCAGGTCCCCAGATACGGTAGGCGCCACTAGCGCAAACCTTACTGCGGAGTTTGGTACAGAAAGTCAACTGTACCCAATTTGTACTGTTGTCTGACGAAACTGTCGGAGAGCCTCGCGGCCACGCTCTTCCGGAGTTGTTCCCATTCCTCCAATCCTCTCGAAGTTGTCGAGTACGGAACTGATCAATTGCTCAGGTTATTTCGTGGTGAGGAGAATCAACACTCGTGAGAATTGACGCTCCCACAAAACTGAAATGTTGATTTACGCTGGTCTGGACGTGAATCCCACGATCGCTCTGTGCTGGTCATGATCACTTGGACTCAGGAAGACGAATAAGCGACAGAGTGTTGCTGAGAGATCATGTCGGAGAGCAACACGGGTGTCCTCAGGTTCGTCGAGGACTTGAATTAGACAATCGCACCGATCCCTTTTCTTCTTGAGCCAGACAGGTAAACATCAGACACCAACATCAATCTTGTCCTTGATGATCGGCAATTCGGCGGGTCGGTTTCGCAGGCATCACTGCCCAGGTTACATCGACTACGGTGACCCATACACAGCCCATGCACTGCTTCGTCCATAGTTATGCCCTGCCATACATAAGAATGAGCCTCGGACATCGGTAGCTACGTATTGCCTGGATCGACTTATAACCGTTACCAGGCGTTACGGTTGTCAATCCTGCCTGCAAGTGTATACGCCCTCCTGCCTCATCTTCACCCTCATCACGCTTTTCCAAGAGGTTCTGAGTACAGGGTTCGCTACAAACTGATGTTGTACCTCATTCAAGATTCCAACGAGGAGCGCGGCCGGATTGCATCCATGCGGAGCTTTCTGGGGCCATAAAAAAGAAGACAAGGTGGTCGCATCCTTCAGGCTCTGCATTCATCTTCTCACAGTGCTTACACTATCTTGATGGCACCAACCCATTCATTTATCCCTTTTAATCCCCCATTAGCTGACCACCAATGAACTTCTATCAACACACAGCCTCGCGCCATTCCTGTATGGCTGCAGCCCCGAGGTTCGCTCGGCTATTGCTCGCCTTTCGTATCAAAGCCTCTATACGAGCGCCGAGGACTGCGGATGGTAAGTATGCCACTAGTCTCTTACGAGAAATGGTTTATATACTGCAATTCCCGCCTAAATTGCGAAGCAATCCTTGTGACCCTTTCTCTCACTCATCATGCTCCCGACTTGCAGTTCATTTTGCGGCTTCTACGGATGGATAACTCTACGTCCAGCAAGTACTGGCTACTTTCATCAATAGTTACCAATCTCATCACCACCTACACAGTTGTGTTAATCACTGTCATTGGATATGACTATAGCAAGTGACCCTTTTGTGCATTGTGACCTCGATGGGCGTGACCATTTGAACTTAGTCCTTACCATTTCGAAAGAGGTAGTCCTTTTTACGTTCTGTATATCTCACTCCCGCTAATGAGCAATTCACGAAGATCGAGTATGTTTGGGTCAGCAATGAATAATATTTAGGCAAGCATCTTGGTTGATCAAGAACCACAGCATAAACCATGGACTGCAATATCTTCGATATTTGTTCTCGTACGTATCAGCATCCCGGGGCCCATACCTTCAATCTGACGTCTGACATGTGTGACTGCTTCGACAGCTCCGTTACCTTGGTCTTTGTGCCGCCGTGTAAGTTAATGTCCACTGCAATCCAATTTAACTGACATAATTGCATCCGCTTCCACTCTTCAAGCATGAATGCACTTGGTACGTTCAAGTACATATGACCTTGGCCATTCTAATCATGTACATTCAAACCAGCCGGTAGCACGTTTTTGTCAGGACCCGTGAAAGTTAGTTCTTCTATTTTACGTTTGATCCACCCGTGATTAATGGTCAAATTTCGTAGACGTACGGACCTAAATTCATTTCACAAGTAATCTGTGTCGCTGATAGTTGATTAGGTGTGAGCCAGGTCATTTACAGATAATCTCTGATTTCGGTCTGCAGTCGAGACTGATTCTCTGAAGGTACAATAACAGCTCTTGTAGGGATCTGGTCATTCCAAGTTTTTCTGGCCGCTGCCGACTGTAAGTTGTACTAATGCCATCATCTCCGTTCAACTTTTCTTGTATCTTGATTTCAATTACAGTGGTGATGACTCTACGTGTTTATGCAATGTGGAGACGACCACGGACAATGTTAATTGTCCTTCTACTCATTTATATCCCAGGAGTCGCCATAACGTTCATCACTTTGGGTATCTACTTCACTTCCAATACACACTTTTCCGGTATGTCTTTTATACAACTGGTATCATCCAACTCGAACATGCAGTTTCCAATTTTCCGCACTCTTCTCCAGTGACACTCATCCGAGTTCCCGATTTTTCGGTTTGTAAATATTCGGTTGACACTGGATCTTATCTCGACATATATCCCACGATCCCTCGACAAGTACTTGCTGTCCTACTTTTCATTCTTGCGGTCACTCAGACCTTGAAAGAAGCACTTCACATGTATCAAGCAACGAGGCGCTGGCAGCCGAACAGGTACATGGCGCTCATTGCACGGGATGGGATTATCTACTTCTTTTTGTAGGTTCTTTTACCTTGGCGCACCCTCTCCAGTGTTATTTCCCATCCGAATTTCTTTTCGAGCTTCCAAGCAAAGATAACAGCTAACTCAATTCTTGTTTTGAACCAGACACGTACTCTACACCATTCCGATCGCCATTCAAGATGGTGGTGCACTCAACAGCGCATCCGCGCTTCCCTTGGCATTCCTTAGTTACACGATTCTGTGCCCTGCTTTGCCTCGTTTCGTTCTCAGTATACGAGAACTGTATGACCGCGACCTCCGTGGAGGCTGGCGAGGGGTCGACACTGGATTTGGTATGCTCTGGGAACGAGATTCTAGCTCTAGCGTCACTGCGGATCCGATAGTGTTCGCGGACATCAGCATCGACTCGGGGCAGGATCCAGTAGTAGAGATGGACGGACTCGGGAATGACTTGGAGGGGGTTTTACCAGCGCCCATGGGCTTGGTGGAGCAGCGAACACACCAAGTTTAAACCAGGGTTTCTGTCGGAGGCTGATATGTTGTCTACTGAACGGCGAAGGATAATGTCTTCGAAACACGATTCGGACTTCTGGACTTCCTATTCCAATTTCCAAAGAATGCTTAGATATTGCCACTAGTTGTTGAGCTTACAATGATTTCTTTGGTTGTGTTCGAACTTCGTGCTAGCGTTCGACTATCAGTCCTTCGCATCGAAAGCTCATCGAGGACGGGCCGACTTGATTATAAGGTGCGCGTTACCATGATACTGCGACGGCTGATAAGCAACCTACAGCAAAGTTGAACTCTCCCGATTGTTTGGAAGGAGTTCGGAACACTCTCCTACATAAGGGGCTGCCTAGGGGAGACTAGCCATTACCCAGTCTGGTTAACGAGCGACGGCTATGACGGGCGCATAAACTTCCAGTGTTCAAGATGGTCGCTTGAGGTATGTGAGTTCGGGACAACAGTCCTACAATGCCAAGCACAGCCGAGTACTAGCACGCTTCTGGAATTCATGGAATGAGCCAACGGCGTACGAGTTGGAGGAAGTTTGTGTTACGCTTCCGTTCATCTTGTCCTTCATTTCTCTCCTTTCTTCTACTGCCGATCATCGATCATCTATAGGCTATCGCACTGCTGTGCACCCTCCCCGATCACGACCTCCTCTTCTCGCTCACATTTCCTTCTGACCTCATCCTTTTCGGATCATGGACTTTGCCAGTGCCTGTGCTATGATTGACAGGCTGATCCTGTGCTCTGATATGACGCGGTGCCGGAATTGTTTGGAGCAGCACGAATTCATGTATGTGACATCCCTTTCCTCCGCTTATCAGATATCGCGTGGGAGGGTGCGCCGCGGTGCACAATGACCCACAAGCTTGCGCACGGTTTCTTTCTAGGCAAATGCGGTCCGATATCAACGCCGGGATGTCGTCAATGGAAAGGGATAATTGATCCTGATCTTGGTCCAGGATGACGTTACGATAGAAAGATATTGAAAAGCGAACGTGGATTCGACGATGTCCAATCCCCAGATGTCGTGGTCCGCGGGGCTCTTCAACGCGCAAAGTGTCGATGGCCCGTGTTGTCCCGAGCCACTCACATTGCACATGGCAGATTCCGAACAGGAACCCGCGTTGTCGGGTAAACACGGAATACACGTTCACTATCCGCAACGACTTGCACGACAGCCAATTGTTTTCACCCACATCGATCGCTGGCGATGCCCTTCTCTACGAGTACCCGATTCGGAGACACAAAACCAGTATGAAAGGCAACCCCCTGCCACACCGATATAATCGAAGAAGCGTATTGTATGTTACAAAACGCGGGTATCATGACGTGTATAAAAGGTATCCAAAAGAAGGCGAAGCTTAACTAATGACCGTGCAGAGGCGTCCCGAATTGCCAACTAGTATCGCGATATTAGGGATACATATCAAGTCCCTGATGCCCGAAAGGTAACTGCGTTGCATGTGATACGAATGATGTCCTGAGTCCCGCCAATAAGGATGCTTTGTACATTGTGATGCACTCATGGCGTGTTCTAAAAAGGCTTATGGTCGTGCGCGAGCTGATTGGCGCATCGACAAGATGGATGCTATGTCCTATAGATGAATCCATCATGAGTCATTGAGCGCGATAAGCAAGTGGGTTGGCGAAACTTACCAACGGAGGATTCAAGGGCAGCGCGCGCTTATGCAAGCACGAGTCTCGGTGGCTCAAAGTTCTTGACGAACTCGAACTGAGGGCCCGTCTCCGGACTGTGCGGGTATCGCTTGCACTTCTCCACGGTCTTCCAGAGGGCGGCGATGATCCGGAGCGCCTCTTCGCCGCTCTTGGCGTACGTCGACTCGACCAGCCAGCAGCCAATGACCATGCCCGTCCGACCAATCCCGCCGCGGCAGTGTACTGCGCTGACCCGACCTCGGCGCTCGTTGTCCCGCAGCACGTCCAGGATTGCAAACATGAACTCCCGCGACTCGGGCAGGGACCGATCCTGGATCGGGAACTGGTGGTACTCGATCTCAGAGAGAGGAATGTCGTGTGCGCGGGCGAGGTCGGGAAGGTGGGGTGCGTATGGGGAGAGTTCACCGGATTCGGTGAGGTCGATGAAGGTGCGGACCCCTGCTGCAAGGATTTTGTCGAGCTTTTGGGTGGAGGATTCGAAGGGAGACCACGGGTATTCGCAAGCGAGGAGCTGGGGTGTTGCCCAGTAGGAATTTGGGATGGGGCGTGGGCAGTCGGTGAGGAGGGGTGGAAGCGAAGAGCGGCGCTGAGGCTCGCAGTGGTTGACGGTGATGGTGGGGATTTCCAAGGAGTGAGCCATCTCTCTCAAGTTTTCGCTTTGATTGCGGGGTGGAGTTCAGAGGAGGAGAGGGCAGGATATTTAAACAGTTTCGATACCGGCCATCAAGGGCCACGCTTTTCATCTTCGCTTGCAGCATGGCTCAAGGCTTGCACCCTAGTACTGCCACATTCGGAACTGGACCCCAACTTGAACAAGTCCATTTTCATTTATCGCGCATCGCTATTCGTGGGTGAGTGATCGGTCGTAACTCAACGTGTTGCCTTTGACATTTTAGGATCGTCTACCCTGATGTTCCTTTCGCTTGGTAAACCATATTTTTTGTTTTTGAAACTTGGAGCTAGGCTGAGCCAGGCCATCAATGCATTCGATCGATCACATCCCTACGGGGCTGTTGCGCAGTGCAGTGCAGGGCGGGCACGAAATCTCGAGGTATCGGCGTTGGTACACTGGCTTTGAAAAAGGTTGAGTTTGCTCCACAGACGGCCACGTTGGATGGTCCTATTCTGGCCAAGCCTTATTTCCCCCGGGGCTGATATAATACCCAGCTTAGAGCTGCAGGTAGAATTTTCCGCGTTCACCCGTTCATGTCACACACTCAATAGGACTGGCGTTCTCGGAGTCTCGGCTTCCGTTCCAGTAGTTTGGTCAGTTACCCTTCTCTGTTTTGAATTTGCGCCACCTTTTTTTATCTGGCACCCTTGGAATGGCAGGTGTCTGTGAAGATGATCATCGTACCACGAAAGCGTATTTTTGCCAGCCTCGAGGCCCTTGAGCTCTTTCTCCCCCGTACCTCCACCTCCACGCAGCCTTTCTTCACCGCTACCCACCCACAATCGGAAATCCCTGCTCAAAACCACAAATGACTTCCACACAAGACTCCTCAGAGCCACCTTTCCCCCGTGCGTGGTGGAAATCCGCTGTCATCTACCAGATATACCCCGCCTCCTTTTTCGACTCCAACGGCGATGGGATAGGCGATCTCAACGGCATCCATGCCAAGTTGGATTACCTCAAAAATCTCGGCGTAGACATCCTTTGGCTCTCCCCCATCTATCGCTCCCCACAGGCGGATATGGGGTACGACATGTGTGTGGCCCATTTAGCTCGTCCCTTGTTGTGCTCATGTCTCGGGTTTCTCTCTCTCATCTCCCTGCATCGTCCGGGGGATTGCTCTCGGATCTTATCCTTATCACACACAGTTCAGACTATCGTGATATCGATCCGCGGTACGGCACCTTGGCGGATTGGGACAAGTTACTCCAGGGCGTCCACCAGCGTGGGATGAAGCTCATGTATGTTACCCCCCGTTCGTTGACGTGTCACATCGAGATCCATATTCAAATGGAATCGGTACTCATTCCCTTCCGTGGCGTTCCTCTTTTCGCACAGGATGGACCTAGTCGTCAACCACACGTCTGATGAGGTGTGTCCCTTTACGGTGTTAACTTTGGAACCCCTGGGAATTAGTTGGTCATTTCGGATGTGGTACAGCACGAGTGGTTCCAACAATCCAAATCCTCCAAGGATGATCCCAAACGTAGTTGGTACATTTGGCGTCCGCCAAGATACGTCGACGGCCAGCGTCTTCCGCCTAACAACTGGAAGTCCGTGTTTCAAGGTGGGTCATTTTTGGCTAAACTCTATCGGGCGAATAATCCCGGCGCTATCTCTCTTTCTTCTCGAATCTTCCACGGTCCTCGTTGGCTCGCTACCCGTAAAACACGCAGGTTCGGCATGGGAATTCGACCCAGGAACAGAGGAATACTATCTCCACCTCTATGTCCGCAAACAACCCGACCTGAATTGGGACAATCCAGTTGTCCGCGCTGCCGTTTGGGACGCGATGCGATTCTGGATCGAAAGGGGATGCGACGGTTTCCGGGTAAGCGTTTCCGTTTGATTAGCGTTTGCGGCTAAGAACCGAACGATGCCCTGGCTATCTAGATGGATGTGATCAATATCATCTCCAAGACGCACGGCTTGCCAGACGCACCGGTCGTAGACCACACCCAGTATTACCAACCTGCGAGCATGTATTTCGCCAACGGGTAAGTGATTCTTACGCCACATCGTGCTAGCCGTCCATGTAGCCTGCGCGGTTTTTGCCTCTCTCCGAGGCGAATCTGGTTCACTGAGTACACGACCTGACTAGTCCACGCGTACACGAATACATTCAAGAGATGCATAGAGAGATCTTGTCACGTACGTGTTTTTATCTCAATCTAATCACCTTGATGATTCTCACGATGAGGCTGTGTCCATATATCCCGCATCCGCTTCTCGCTCCACCCAATGCGGCTCCCACAGAGCACGACTTGATCACGGTAGGCGAGACGCCCTTTACACACGACGCCTCTGCGCTGGCGCAGTACGTCCTACCACGAAACAAGGAGCTCAACATGGTCTTCAACTTTGAGCTGATGGACTTGGATTCACCGGCGGAGTCGCCCCTCGTGAAGAAAGCGTGGCGCTTGACGGAGCTCAAGGCGGTCGTGAAGCGGTGGCAGACGTACAAGCGGGACGAAGGATTTTGGAATACGTGAGTGGCGGTCCTTGCCTTTTCGTTGCTCTGCTCTGTTTCCGATGATGTCGCCCTTTCCTATGCCCTCGTCCTGTCCCTTGGGTGTTGGGTGCGCTGGTGTCGAGGCGCGGGGATTGTAGACTGCAACCTCCGCGTGCGTGACCTCGATCGATGGCACATGGGAGGGTCTCTTGGGTCACCGTTGGCGTTCCCCGTGGAACCGCTTCGAATGTGGTGTCGTGCTCGTTCTTGGAAGGGGGCCTCGACGAGCGTAAGGTGTCTGCGAAGCAACAGCACAAGGCCTTATTCCTTATTCGTCCGGTTGGTACGTTCGGCGACTTGCTCACCGTTCACCGTTCACCGTGTTGGCTGGCTGCTTCGTTCCTTCTTGGGTATTGATGTTGGCGTACGGACGAGGCTTCGGCGTCAGGCGAATGCGAGGCAAACGTCGTGAATGAGTTGGTTGCGCTCCCAAACATCAATGGGATGACGCTTGGGGTGGCCCTGTGATACCGAATTCGCCGGGTTTGAAGTTGAAATGTGTTGAGTGGGGGGAAGCGGCACCCCGCTCGCTTGTGTCGTATCCTGTGCCCTGTGTTCTGTGTTTGCCCTGGTGTCTTGTGTCCTGCGTCGTGTTATCATGCGTCATCATGTGGCTCACCGATCATCGTGTACACCGTCCCCATTCCACGTCCTTGCCATTGCCCAAATCCGCACCGCGTTCGTTGCAGGGTCTTCATTGAAAACCACGACCACGCACGGTCCGTCTCTCGTTTCGGGAATGATTCGCCAGCGTGGCGGGCGATCTCGGCCAAGATGTTGGCTGTCCTCGAGGTGACACAGACGGGGACGGTGTACGTATACCAGGGACAGGAACTTGGGATGAAGAACTTTCCGCGGACGTGGGGGGTCGAAGAGTATGAGGACGTGGCGACAAAGAATTATTGGGAAGTGTGAGTGTCTCTCCGTCCTTGTCGGCGCGGCCCTCCATCTCCTTCCATCCTTCACTCACTCTGACAATGGGCGTAGGATCAAGGCACAGAGGCAGGAACAGCAAGGCAGGGAGAACGTCTATATGGAAGACGTGTTGGATGGGTTTCAGCAGAAAGCCCGAGACCACGCTCGTATCCCCATACAGGCAAGTTTCATCTTTCCATCGTCGTGTTCTGTATGAGTCCCCATGTTGTGGTCAGGCCCACTCACCACCATCATTGCATCGCCTGCGCAGTGCAAATGGTATGAGTATAAGTGCAGTATGATATGACTGATGCACTCATGATTGACTGGTTATGGGGTGGGGGTTGGACCCGGGCAACACCTTTCTCGGATGGCTGTGTTGCCAGCTCACGGCATGCGTTTTGTTCTGTTTTTTCTCGTTCACACCCTCACGTTTTCACAACTCCGCCTCGTCACTGGTCACCTTTATCACGGTATTCACTTCGTTTCCATCCCTGGATTTCTCTTTTCCTCTTTCCCCCTCGCCTCCCCTCTGGTTCTTTTTTTTTCTTGCTTTGCGTTTAGTTTTTATTCCCATTCGTCCCCGGGCTGGATCCCTACGTCTGACGCTGACACAAACGCTAACCATTAATACCATTTTGGAAATGACAGTGGAACCCCTCCCTCAATGCTGGGTTTACGACTGGGACGCCGTGGATGCGCGCCTTTGAAGAGGACGCACGCTTGGGATGGAACGCCGCTCACCAAAGCCAGCACCAGCGTGGGGATACTTCGAACGGAAACGAAGAGAGCGTCTTGAAATTTTGGAAACGCGCGATCGGAGTTAGGAAGGCGCACGACGTTTTGGTGGGTCCCGTCCCTGCTTTTGTATTGTGGAGACCGAACGCGAAACACCGGGGCTGACGCCGACCCCATGACAGACGTACGGCGACTTTGAGATGCGACTTGAGGAAGACGAGAGGGTGTTCGCTTACGTCCGGACGCTCGGACGCGCGAGAGCGTGGGTTGTGCTGAATTTTACGGCGGAGGAGGTCGAGGTGCCCAGGAGCCTCGACAGGCCCGAGCCTGGCTCCGATAAGCGCGGGTTGGAGATACCCCTGACCGGGTGCGAGCTCGTGCTGTGCAACTATTCCGAGGCGTCTGGGTTTGGGTCTGTGTCTGGACCCGGGTCGGAGATTATCGAGGACAGGAGCAATTTGACGCTCAGAGGGTACGAAGCGAGGGTCTACGTTCACTCTACCCAGTGATGGGTATGAACATGATTATGATTGCGATCATGGTAACGGTGATGGGTATGCACTTGATCTCTGATCTCCCCTCGAGTGTCGAGCCCCGATTTTGAAGCTGGCTTCGATCGGTGCATTTCCGAATCCCACCCTCGTACCTGCATCTCCATCTACATCAACAGCGGACAGCGTCCGTAGGTATTGATTTTGATATGTACCCCCACTTTTTGATCGCTGCAGTCCAATCTTTTTCTTTTTTCGATTTCGATTTCGATTGATGACTTGATGTCCGAGTCCGAGGGACCTGAGGGGTCTGATTCAACGTGTTCTGCGTACTTTGCAGGGGCAGGAAAGGGTCCGGAGGGTCTAGAACATCCGCGGCGCAGACTGGGTCTGGGCCCCTACAGTAGGGGTAGAGTTTCAGAATAAAGTTTCCGACACTGATTGATGGGACCATGCTTTGATATTTCGGTACGACAAGAACAGTGACCGGTCCAAGAGCGGCTGGGTCAAACTTGGACACCGACGATAAGTACTTATTGCCGCTCTCTGCGCGGATACGTGGTGCGATATACATAGAATTCAGGGGATAGAATGAAGACCGGTGCGAGAGCGGCCTCCGCGCCACCCTCTTCGTTGCGTTGCGTTGCTTCTACTCATCATACGGTATGGAAGCGCAGCCGGCGCTCCGTCATCCAAGCTCTGAATCAAACCCCCCACGTAGACTCTGATACAAACAAGAGAAAAGAATGGACCCTCGAGTATACAATCGGAAAAGGACCTCTCAGAGGTTCAAGTACATACGTACGTACGACAGTGTAGGTATAAGTGGTAACAGTGTTGACAAGGACACGACGCGCGAGGACGCCAAAGCACAGTGCCACGTGTCACGGACACGGCGGGATGGGATAAAACATGAAGAATGCAGACACACATAGCCGGGCCTGCCTGGGCTATGTACGAGCGAGCTAACGCCTCAAGGTCGCGAGGGCTTCGTCTATGAGAATACGGACCCGGTGGAAAGAGGGAAAGAATGGGAAGGGGGAACGCAGCCAGTGTCCCATCTCCACCCCGCGCCTAGTAACGAATGCGGTTGCGTCGGTGACGATGACGATAGCCGGGGCTGGCGCTCTGAGACGGCGTACTGGTGGGCTCGGGGTTGTCGCAGGGGTCTGGGGTGCCAGTGCCGGCGCTGGGCGTGGTCAAGGGAGTGATGGACATGGAAGGGGGTGTGTACGCAGGGCTGCTAGACGGGGAGCTGGGTGCGGGGAGGCCAGTGGGGCGGGGACGGCAGCGACGATGAGAAATCGACGGAGACGGGGAAGGAGTTGTCGGCGGTTGAGGAGGGGTTGTCGGCGTCGACGTGGGTGGGGGTATGGACATGGGCGTCGGGGATGGGGTCGTCGTCCCAGGTTCGTCGCATCCTGGGTCGGAGCCGTCGGTGGGCGTCTGCATGGGTGAGGTGGGCATCGAAGACGGTGTTACCTCCCCAAGTTCGCTCCCTGGGTCAGAGGCGTTAGGTGTCTGCGGAGGCATTGAAGATGGTGTTGTCTCTCCAGGCATGTCGTCACAGCCTGGGTCCGAACCGTCAGTGGGCATAGACGTCAGCATTGGCGCGGTGGGCGGGGGTGTGGGCATCGACGACGGCATCTCTCCGAGCCCGTCATCGCACCCTGGGTCGGAGCCGTCGGTGGACGTAGGTGTCTGCATAGGCGCGGTCGGGGGCGTCGACATCAAGGGTGGTGTTGTCTCCCCAGGCCCGTCATCGCACCCTGGGTCAGAGGTTTTAGGGCCGCTGGGATTGGCTGTTGGCGTCGGGGTTGATGTCGGCATCGGCATCGACGAAGGGGTCATCGTTCCGGGCTCATCGCTGCACTCCAGGTTGTCATTGTTACCAGTGGGCGTCGGGTTAGGCGTAGGCGTAGTTGGCGGCCGAGGCGCAGAACTTGAAGCGGACGGTGTCGGGGTACGCGGATGCGTGGATGCAGGAGTGGAAGACCTCATAGTAGTAGGGCTATTTGAGGGAGAAGAGCCACCCGAAGTCGCGGTGCCATTTCCCGGCACCAACTGCGCGGCGTCTGCGCAAAACGATACCAACAAGTTGACCTATGGGGGAGATGCGTCACAGCGGCCGATCTGGATTGGTCAGTCGAGACGTACATTGTTCACCTCACAGCCAACCTGCACAAAGTTGTCATTGGGGCCGAAAAAAGCAGAGGAGGTGCAGTCCGGATCCGAACCTATTTGTCGTATCGTGGTCGATCACTGTACACAAAGTGTGGAGCAGAGAAGAATGACGTACAAGTCTTGCCGGCACCATCACATCCGTCATAATATCTGCAAAGACATGAACACAGGAAAGACCAGTAATCCAATTCAAACGCACGCGAACGACGTCTCGACGTTGTACTTGTGGCTGTCCCAATCATGAGTGGCTTAGTCAGACAGTGACGTTGAGGCTTACGGAGAAATCAAGGAGAGGTCAGTGCTCGAACCGCATCCAGCACAGGTCGGATTGATGAGCGTCGTCTCCAGAAGCGTACAATTTTCGCCGTTGAAGTTGCAACCACCTAATTGTAAAGAAAACCTCAGTTTTGGGCAAGGGCACAGAACACGCTGTGGACTTGCCCGTCTGAAGATAGCTGAGAAAAAGAATCTCAGCAAATGCTTCGAACGTTCGACATCGACTTACCCAATTCCAGAAAAGGGACCGTTGCTCGTATACGTGTCGCCAACGAGTACGTTTTTACCGTAGTAGATGAGCTCAGGCTAGAAGACCATCACAATGGCGTCGGAAGTGGCCAGCATGACAGACGTACAGTTCCATAGCCACATCTAGTCGGTATCTTTGGTCAGAAAAGCTATCTAGAAGAGACGAGACGACTGACTTGTTTACGAATTTGATGATGTGGGTCTCGGCGTTGGCTGATGCCGCGAGAAGGAAAGATACGGCCACTTGGGCCAGGAAACGAGAGGATGGCATGAGAAGGGATGGAAGGGAGAAAGGAAAGAAGGGCAAGCCCAACGGAGAGATGGAGTGGATAATAAAGGCGGGTAAAGACCGCCAGCAGGGTCTGGCAAGTCTTTATGCACGGCGACAGGCAGGCTTCCTTTTCAAGATGCGCCCATTTCATCCCCGCTCTCAATTCCCGCGTATTGTTCCTTGAAACGGTGATTTGAACCTGCAGGTAAATGTACATTGCCCTGGTGATTGAACCATATGTACTCGTCGAGGTCGGATCACTTATACATACCCGTCTTTCACACGCACTCGTCGCATGCTTCTCACCTCGTGGAACACTTCTCGACATCTTCGGAAACAAAAAAATACCATATCGATGCAAAGACATTTTCTTTGTTTTGTATCCCCACGACCATATGATGTGCCCATGATCCGAACAACGGTTGTGGCTTGTTCAGGACAAAAGCATCGGAGCCGACTAAACATAGAACACATCTCGCACTGAGCCGCTCGTAGGTGGAACGAAGTCATACAGACATCTAATGGGGTACCAAGACGACTCTTTAGCTGCGAGACGTTTAAACGCGTAATTTTATCTCGTCGTCAGGGCACGATGACCAAGTCTGGATCGTTGATTGGGTGGTCGCTATGAGCACACGGAGGTATTATGGTGACATGGGAATAATCAAAATGTGCCAGCGTTAAAAAGGGTAACCATACGGATGGCAACAGGGTACTCCGACACACGATCGACACCGGGTATGATATGGACATATGTCGGGAGGGAGACAAAGAGAAAAGGAGGTGCGTCATCCCGTGCATAAAAAAAGGCTCGAAAAACCAGCAGCCGAGCCGAAGTAAAGCCATCACATGCCCGACGTCACGGCAACGGCCAGTGTAAGTCCTCTCCCTCATCCCCTTCAAGATCCGCGTTGTCGTCGTCGTCTTCGATGTCAAGGAAGATGCGGAGCCGAGTCGGAAACGAGCCCGACGAAAGCACGAGGGCTGCCGCCGCAGGATCAACGTCCTTGAGCGTCACCACCCGAAGCTTCTCACACAGATCCAGCGCAGAACAAATGTCCAAAAGCGATGTCGCCTCCGCACTGTCTAGGCAGAGCGACGCCAATCCACCCAATCGACCAAGGAAACTTTGGATTGAACTTTTGTCTGCGTGGATGCTTCGCAACGTGAGCTCGCGAAGACGAAAGAGGGGGATGCGCGGCGCGGCGCGTTCGAGAGTGCCTTTCTCAGACTCCACGAGGCGGTCGAAGAGCCGTGAGCTGTCTTGTCGTTCACAAAGCTGAATTCCGAAGGCGAGGTCTTCGATTGAAAGCACCCGCAGGCTCGGCAAAACGAACAGCGAGAGCAGGTCACTCGCATACCCCGCGTCGACGAACCCAAACTCGAGTTCCTCCAAGTGCGGCAATTCGATCGTGTACAGCTCATCATCGCCTCCCCGTCCATTTTCAGAACCATACTCCAAGGCATGGTCTATACGGGGACCCCACCCGAGGATGACGAGCCGCTCAAGCGCCGCATTGGCACGCAGGACGCGCCCGAACTCGGAGAGACTCGGCATAACGTCCCGGGCATGATATTTCAGCTCCAGCTCCCGGAGACCCGCGAGACCAGACCGCGTCCAGTCGACATGCACGCCCGAGAGCGATACATGACGGAGCTGGGTCAGGCTCGCGCCGCCTCGGAACCAGGCGATCGGAAGGGCGAGATAAGCTGGGCGAAACGTCTCACCCGGCGCGACAAAGTACTCGTTGCACCTCGCGAGTCGGATGGATTGAAGAAGAGGCGCGGATTCTATGGTTGCCGTGTACGAAAGAAACGTAAAGATTGGCGCCCAGGTGTCGGTGAGGAGTTCGACGGACCGCCAGCGCGACGCGTGTGGTACGAGGAAGCGCATGATCCCACCCATCGTCTTGGAGTCGAAGACATGAGACGCTTCGTCCCAGTCCCACGACGGATCGCGAAAGTCCATGTAGATATCGAGAGGAGAGTTGCGCGAACGGATTATCCAAGTGCACATGCGCGAGAGTTGGCTCTTGCACAGGGGGAGCGAGAGATAGATGAAACTCCACAAGGAAGGCGTCGACAGTGCGATCTGGCGCCATTGTCTGCATACGTGAGAGAGCGCGATCGGTTGAGAGATGAAGTCGTGAGGCGAATGGGACGCGAAACCCATTATGTTTGAGAGGACTTCGACTGGCATTGGCCGAGACGACGGGTGCTTCCGAGCGTGCAAAGAATGTAGCACGGGTCGGACAATGGACAAAGAACAGATCTCCCTACTTTGCGGGACAGTAACGCCTTGGATGGACAACATCTGACGGGAAAGAAATCACGGCATGTCAATGACTCTATTTGTACGTTGACGAGCGAAGATACAGTACCGAAACCAGGAGCTAGCGAGATAGAACTGGAGGGTATCCGAGCCGTCGAACCCACCAGTATAAAAACGTGAAAACACGTTCCTATATCCCCCAGAAGGCTCCCCAACAAACGCCCACATAGCCAATCCCTTCAAAAAGTGTTTGTCAACGCAAAGGGTGGTACGCACCCACAAACGCCTCGAGGAACATTCAGGATCGCCTCGTGTGGTACACGTGGCCGCGAAACGGCTACCGAAACCATTTGTCCTTTGTGGACTCGTGTGGATCCGTGGGTTTAGCGTTCAGAGAAACGCTACCGATTGGGCCAGCAATCATAGCCGTGATCTATGAAATGTGGACGTCTGCAATGCATGCCCGAGGAAGCAATAATGGACCCACACACCATGATACCGTATGAGTCGGATGGAAGAAGCTTCCACAGCCTTTGTCCTTGCTCTGGGATGATGGTGGGTGCCCGGCGTTCTGCGCACCATATCAAGTATGCATCGTGATAGAGAAGAACCTTTTTACAGTAGTAAACGATGGTGCATGGTGCATGATGGCTCCGGAACATGAGACCCTGTCGCCTGACGAAGCGATTAGCGGGATCCGTCACGGTGGCCCTACGACGGCGCAAGAGCGGAGCGAGTTACTTACATAAGTACATAATGCATAGCATGGCTCAGGCTGAATGTTCTGCGACATGTTGCGCCAGGCGTTCCCATGCCAGTATCGGTACGAACTTACACAAGCGAACTCCAAATTCTTCAGTACGCGAACACAGACTTTGGAAACGTGTAGTCTCTGGCCCATCGTCGTAGTATCGATCCATGGAATTGCTGCCAACTCCCATTCAACGGTGCGCATCTCTGCGATATGCCGCCCCGATAGAGGCTACGACGCGCGCGCGCCAGTCGGCTTCTTGAGCTTGATTGAAGAGATTCAGCAGACAGACATGACAGCGGTTCTCTCACCTGGGCCGGGCGCGAGGACACCCCTACTTATATCGGACAGTGTCTCGTGCGAACTGAAAGGTACGAGGTACATTGTAACATTCAAGGTACGATCGAGCGAGATCGAGTTGGAATTGTGGGAGCTGATTCATCTCGATAGGAATACTTATATTGCGGCGATGTGGACGACCGTTGCCTTTGCCCTCCTACCCCTACCAACAAGTACGACGTAACCTTTGAACTGTTGAAACAATGAGTATGGATCGTAAGTGGATGGAGCGATCCGACAATGGCGTGTCGACGACGGAACGGAGATACAGTCTCAGCGACTCAAAGCCAGCAGCGAAATAGAGGCGATAACTCTTTCACCTGATGGGAAATGGATCGTCAGCAGCGGGAACAAGGTGGTCGATCTCTGGAACAGGAATACTCGCCAGATCGCCCGCACAGTAGAAGGACACACAGATTGGGTGGGTGCGGTCGATTTTTCTCCCGATTCGTCCAGATGGGTGACAGGCTCCAGAGACAAGAATGTAATACCTGGAACGTTTCCGACAGGAAAGGATTCATCGGTCCACTCGTGCGCAGCAATACCGTGACTTCGGTGCGGTTCTCCCTCGACGGGAATCGCGTTTCGACTGCCCTGCTGGGAGAGGAGTTGCAAATCTACAATGCACACAATGGCTAGTTTCTCGCAAACATTGCCGTCGAATTGTATTATATCAACTCCATCGCCTTGTCCTCTAGAAACGTACTCGAACACATTTACGTTGACGCGGGCGTTGTCAAGTTCCTCTTTGAATGGGAAATTCCAGGCTCGCACACGAAGAACGACAACAAAGTACTAGTACTGGTCGATTATCCATCGCCGTCCCTCAAAACGGAAAATCCGTCTCTTCGTTCTATGGTCGTTCTCCCTCGTTCTGGGACACCTCCGCACGTACCTAGTTCGGTTCTGTTTTGGATCACCCGCAGAACCCCTAGTTGTACACAATCGCACTTTCGCTGAACAATAAATATTCTGCGACCGGCACCACGGACGGAGTGATCGTCCTGCGTGATCTCACAAATATCATCCCCTCGTCCCATCGCTCTAAGGCCGTTCCACGAACCCCTCCTTGTCCACAACACGCTTCTAAAGGTACTTGCCACAAAAAGAGCAACGCTGGAGACCTACACCTCACGCGTGCCGAAAACGGGGACGGAATGGCCATCGCGCAGTCCTTGGATCAATCCAATGCTTCTCGCTGGCAGAGAGTGCGTCATACCCCCTCTGGCCAGAAAGATGTGGTTATTTTAACAACTGTTCCGCACGGTGGAACGTTTCTCCCCAGCTTGACTCCGAGAAAGGAATGTCGCTGCCGAAAAGTATTTCTATGGGATTGCTTGATCTATCATTATGTATGATGCATTGAAGTTTGTGTACAACAGTGGATTTGATGTGATGCCCGCTCTTATTGCGCGTCTTCACCCTCGATCACTGAGTCTCTAGTGATGGAAAAGGAAGAGCCTTTGGAAACAAGTGAGAGGGTTGGCCATATGCCATTCTTATATGAAACTTTGTGGGCTGGTCACCCATATTCACCAGGCTCGGAATTACGCTGCCTTAAAGCTGCATCAGAAGGTATACACACGTAATAGGATCACTTTGTACTCTTCTGATCGATTAGTACAATATTTGCACCTACAGCTCCGAGGATCGCTCGCGCTAACAGCTTGCAGCCATCTCTGGGACGACACTCCCCACCGTGTATGCCTGCGGACCGAGATGTTGCCTACGAGCGGGATAGTCTCCCCGGGTTCGCCAAAGTGACAAACGGAATCCCTAAAGCCGCAGTAGGTGGGATTTAACCGGATCACTTGTATTGAGATCGATCAACCCTACTAGGGCTAATAGTCTTGTTCCGGTTCTGCGGTTCACCATGCATTACCCACCTGGCGCTTGGATGATTCTGCGCCTCCTCCGATCAAGAATGGACATGCGATGGCTGCACGCGTGCACACCAGTCTGCCTATCAAGCTCCTGTCTGAGCCTGGTCAGGGAATACTTGGAAAGCTCCGCTTCATCTTACATAATGATCACGTTCGTTGACTTGGCAAACGTCTACACTTTAAAGTTGAGGTGATACCCAGTTCATTAGTATGATCTTTGCTGGCGTACTCAAAGTAGGGGTACAGGTAACGGTGAGGTCGAAAACTTTGTTCTTAGGGCCAGACTTCCGAGTGTCGCATGATTGGGACGGCCCGGTGAAATACCGAGATACTCAATCTAACCCGGAAATATTATACCGAGGCTATCGGGCTATGGCCTTCGTATGCTTCATCCTAGGTGCATGGATTAAAAAGTCGGTGACCTTGCCCATGGAAGATGGCAGCAGGTTGGAAACTAAGTAGACCAACCTCCAGAACTAGTAGGCCGTCGCGCCTGTTGCACATTCTCCCACTTCTCTTCGCCTGCTTTTAAGGGGGGGGGGCGTCCTTTCCCCTCACCCCCTTCTTTCTTGCCTTCTGCTCACACTACACCGCTCGTCTACTCGCCGTGCCAATCGAAGCCTTGGTCTTTCCTCTCCCTCTTATCGACGAATACACCAAGACCAAGTGGCGCAGGTAGCAGCAGCAGCAGCAGCAGCGTTTGCCTCCTGTGGACTGTGTAAGCTAACGCCGAACAATGAGTGAGTGTGCATTATCAATGAAAGCGACGCTGATCATTCGTCCAGGGCACCCAAGGATAATCACGCTTGATAAGAGCATCTGGATCTACTCACTTGTTTTCTTTGAGGATAACAAACATCTTCTAAGTGCTGGGTCGGATGGGCTAATCCGACAATGGCGTATCGAGGATGGAACGGAGGTCGAAGCTCAGCGACTCAAAACCAACGGAGAGGTTACTACATTGGCTCTTTCTGCTGATGGCAACTGGATCGTCGCCGGCGGGTTGAAGGAGGCCAATCTGTGGAACAGGAAAACTCGCCAGATAGCACACACAGTGGGAGAGCATACAAGTTGGGTAGATATGGTCGATTTCTCCCCCGATTCGACCAGGTTCGCGACAGGTTCCAGGGACAAGAGGGCGATCATCTGGAACATCTCGAACGGGAAGAAACTCATCGGTCCGCTCGAGCACAGCTATCCCGTGTCGTCGCTGCGGTTCTCCCCCGACGGAAATCGCCTCGCCGTTGCCGTGTACACTGCCGAGTTGCGAATCTACAATGCGAACAATGGTCAGTTGATCGTAAACATTGCCGTCCAAATGAGTGGCATCAATACTGTCGCCTGGTTGGGTGATTCCCAGAGCATCATCGCTTTGTCCTCAGATACCGTGCTCAAGCACATTTGCGTTGACACGGGCGTCAAGTTCCTCTCTGAATGGACAATACCGGGCTCGAGCATCGACGGCCAGACATGTTGGAGATTCATTGCCGTATCCAGCAACGGCAAATTCGTCGCTTCCTTCTATTGTCGTTCTCTCTCGTTTTGGGATACTTCCACGCATGTGCGGTTTGGCCCTGTCTTCGATCACCCGCAGCACCCAAAACTGTACTCACTCGCACTTTCACCGGACAATAGCTATGCCGCAACCGGCACCAACGACGGAGTAATCACCATACGCGATCTTACCGGCATCATCCCTTCGTCTCATCGTGGCGATGGAGATGTTGTTGTTCCGCGACCACCCGGTACTACTACTCCACCGCCGCCCGATACTACTACTCCCCGGCCACCCGCCAGTACTCCACCACCGCCCGACACCATCACTCCACCACCGCCTGACACCAGCACTCCGCCCGACACTGGTACTCCACGACCCCCTGATACCAGTATTCCAGGGCGTATTCCTAATGGGACCTACCGCATCAAGAGCAACACTGGCGAACTATACATGACCCGTTCGCAAAACGAATCCGGCTCGATCATCGTCCAGCCATTGGACCAATCCAATGTTACTCAGAGGGTGCGTCATCTCTCCCTGTTATCAACGTGATTATTTAAACAACTGCTCCGGACAGTGGAATGTTTTGCTTATCGCTGATGGCGACTACGATATTAGGGGGAACTCGGACGCCGAGTCGTTGATTGTCGGGAGCGGCAATAGACTAGCTGTAGGACGGAAGGATACTGCTTGGAACTTTGACGGCAGGGGAGATGCATACGTGTCTGTTTTTACCCGTCGTCGTCCATATGGTATACTGACTCCTCTGCAGGATCGGGAACGCTTTCGATGCCAAGGCCATACAACTCGCGTCGGATCGTCAAAACGTAAGTCTTTTATATTGGAGAAGTTGCGCTCGTGTAGCTTACCCAATGGTTGTTCATAGGTCTCAGTTGTCTCTCGCACTGTCGGTGTCGTTGAAATCATTTGACACGTACTTGTACTGACATTTGACCACAGAACAACCCAAACCAGCGTTGGGTCCTGGAACGAGTTGGCGAACATGCGCAACAAAACTCGGAGGTGGCTTGATTCGACGAAAGAGGTGACGCTGCAAATACTCGCGCTGCGCATTTTCTTGGTTTCTTGATAGCTTGACGTCGATGTGTACACTTGCAAGATTGTCTCGGTCTGTGGCCTCCTTAGATAAGATCGGAGGAGTTAGTTTGTTTT
>JBBPMA010000346.1:0-28161 GCA_038090075.1 Xanthoconium purpureum | reverse complement strand
GACACGTCAATCAACGCGGGTCGAGGACACGGCCTACTCACTGTTTGGAATCTTCTCAGTCTCGTTGTCGGCTATATATGGTGAGGGCGACCGAGCTCTGGGGCGACTGTTGGCGCAACTACTCACAAGCTCGGGCGACACGAGTATCCTTGCATGGACTGGGAAGTCTGGAGGGTTCAACAGCTGTCTCCCGTCCAGGATCTCCGTGTTCAACCAGTTGCCAACCTCGCACATTCCACTGTCTACCGCAAGTGAGGAGACGATCACTGGAAGATCACGCAATGCTTCACTCAATATCGCGTCAGTTACAAGATTATATAACGAAATTGATGGGCTCCCTGTACCATCATTCTTAGGAAAACGAATGAAACTTCCTTGCCTCACCTTCAAACTTGGACCCTTATCGGTCACTCGCAGAAAGTCATCCCAAGTTTTCCGTGCCCAGACGGTTGCACTTGGTGTAGTGGAGATCGAGACGACTGAAGTGGATCTCTCTCAACTCAGTCCTTTATACCTCATTCACCCCTGGATCGACTTTCTTCTCGACCGACAGCCTGTCGGAAGTGTGTTGGAGCCAGTATCAGAGAACACGGACGATCAGTCACGTAACCTGCCTTCATTCCCCGAGACGGTACCCGAGGAGGAGACGGACAATCAATCTTTGATAGGCCAGTCGTCTTCGTCCCCCGGTCCTTCCGTCATCACCTTTTCGGCCCCGAAAAAGCGAGTGTTGGGGTTCACTTCTAGCCTTGGGCTGCCATTTGGTGGACGGGGCGCCTCACGTCTTCATGACACAGTATCTCTCCGGCCCCCCTCGATTCTAGCGCAGAGTGACAAACAGATACTGGCCCTCCAGGCCCTCAATCGGCTGAGACAGCCGTTTGGCGCACTGTTACTTGCACCAAGCCCTGGCAACGTAGCAGCATATAGGAGAGTCGCATCGGAGAGTCTGATCACAGTTCAGGTCGAGGAGATCACGCCTGCGGTATTGGACAAGCTGATAGACAGCGTACGCGTACTGGATGTGCTTTGATTATCGTTGTCAGTCTTTACAAGGCACTCGTACGTCTCATTCGTATTCGTATACGCTCCATGTTTATAACAGGGTACCTTGTTCTGTTTCCCTGTTTCATTCCCAACCTTGTCGAATCCTCTCATAACATCCCTACGAGCTCATCGTTGTCGATATACCAAGTACAAGTAACGATCTTCACCTTCCTAAGACCTCTTTTCATTATCGACGATTTACTTCCTAGTACATTTCTCGCTGATTGCTTACTCGAGACTACTTGCGGCTACGAATGGATGGTGTAGGACGTATCACAACTGACAACGTTCCATGCGCTGCTCGACCGTCCCAGTCGAGACTTACCTCCTGCACGCGTCGGACTGGATCTTGAGCCTCTCATCGCGACCTCACCTTGCCAGGTCATGCTCGGTGATCAGGAAGACAGACCATGTAACCGTACTCTACATGAACGTTAGTACACAGTGAAGCATGGGGATGTAGACGCACCTGCTTCCAATCGGCAGCTTGATGATGACTCGTCCCACGCTACAAAGGGATGGGACGCTGTTGCCTGAGAGTCATGTGCGTGGAATCAAGAAATTGGAGATGTCGAAATGACAGACAATATCATCCGACTCGTTGCTCGAGCTCAACGACTCCTTCGTCAGCGCGGACTATGGAACACAAGATGTAGAGCACGTACTACTCGCCGATTTATGCAATATACTTGTGTTGGCTGGAGTGAATGTCCAGCTCTGAATCTGTTTTCAACCGACAGCGACTGCGAGAGATCGCTGATCTCAGTCGCTGCAGTTCATCGTGAGGAACAATCGGCGGGAGCTGCCGAAAAGGAACAGACAAGCTTGAAGCAACGTGGTGTCCAGATATACATACCTTGCCTCACAGCGGTATCAAGGATGTGCAAAACAGACTGCCCTGAGCAAGGTTTGAACTTGCGATCTCAGGATTGCCCAGGTGTTCCTCACCTGGTCGTTCACGAAGCTGATCCCTGCATCTATTGTTGTCGACAACAATTGTGTATGCCAATTTCTCCAACAGGGTTCGACAAACCACCCATAGTCGTTGCCTTGGTACCCACTCGGGTGAAACAATTGACGTCCCATCAAACATGTTGGTTTCCGTGTTTCAGGGAATGGGGCGCGGGATTCGGGCACCCCCGGAAACATTCTGCGTGGTTGTGTTTCAGGAGTAGTGCTGCAGAGTTCGTCTTCCCCTCCTCTCTCATCCTTCCATTCAACTAGAGCATTTTCCAGATGGCCGAGGCTTATCCTCCAGGTCATCAGAGTGGCAATTATCCACCAATGGCACCCTCAGATGAGGGCAGATTGGCCACGACAGCCATGGAAGACTCGGACTCGGCCTGCGAAGGTGAGGGTCGCCGCCTCATCCCCGTCGCAGCCACACTGATTACCCTTTCACTGTAGCATTCCCCCACGATGCTGACCCGATCTTCTCGACAAGAGGCAACCATACCCTTCGTTACTGGTGCTACGGACTCCACGCCATCCTTGTCGTCATCCATGCCGCTCTCGCTGCCATGCTTTTCACTCATCCTGAGCACCGCTTTTCGGTCTCGATCGGCAACACTGTTGCCACCATTGCCTTGAAGGTTTTTCTCCAGGCATTTTACTTGGTATGCTTGCGTGAACTTGCTCCATGAATGCAGACCTGATGACCGTACCGGAAAGATATATACCGCGGTCCTGGTGCTCATCATGCAACGGCTCGCGATATCAGCTGCCATGGCCAAGCGGCAGAAACTCACTGCCATACACGACATATGCGGCGCCTGGAACGGAATCGGGGCTGCAATCAATGTGTTGTGGCAGCAAACCAAGGCTGTGTCTTCGCCGTTGATGATAGTTGCGATATTGACATACCTGACCTGCATTTCCGGCCTCCACATCATCTCATCATCGGTCATCCAGTTCGAAGCATTCAACAATACTATCACAAGTGCTGTTCCATCTACATTGGCCTGGCCCTTTTCATCCCTCAATCTCACTAATCTTGACTGGGCTAGTGTCTCACCTTTAATTGCAATGTGGCCTCTGTTACCATCTGCAAAAGGACTGACTGGGAGCATGTTGTATGATGTTCCAATCACCAATGATGCTTACACTGGGGCAGTTGTGAATGCAACCACCATCAGTGCTGAGTGTGGCTTACTGTCCAATACTTCAGTTGGTTATTGGAACAATTCTTTGCAGTCCTATTTTGTCAATGTCAGTGGGCTTGGTGAAGTTGCATTAAATATACAAGGTATATATAATTTTTCATTGTTTTTGTCTTTACACTTAGCATGGATACTAGGTCCAAATCTGGCATATTTTATTTCCTTGGATCAGGCCAACATTGAATATGTGAATTTTTCCAAAGTGTCTTGTATAAATACTCACACCAACTCTCTAGCCTTGTCCACTTTGCAACAATTATATTGCCTTCCAAATTTCCACTGGAATAGCCTTGCAGAATTTGACTGATCAAGTACTGCAGGTTGATGTAGATTTTCCAGTTGCAACTTCATGTGAGCTTTTAATATGAATACTTGATATTATTCAGCTTATTATCTGGAAAGGGGGCCTTGATCCTTCTGTCAATGTTACAACCACATCTTTTTTTGTTGCATGCACCCTTCATGCAACAAACACCACTCAGCATTTTCCAATGCAGAATGGACAAATTCTCTCAGCTAAGATATTTCTAGTTAACCAATCTGAACCAGAACCTTGGAAAATATGGTTGCCACATTCAACCACAGAATTGACACAGAGTGTATCTATATTTATCTATGATTTATTCTGTCACTTACAACTACCACTTTAGTTCCTTGCTTCTCCCCAAGAAATAGACATATCTGATCTTACTTGTTTACACATCCAATCAATCAATGAAAGTCAGCAATGTGTAGCCATGAGTGCAGATGATATGTTAGCACTGAGTATATTATTAAATTGATTTAAGCTTACCTTGAATATAGATACCTGAATAACCTGTTAGGAATTCCATGGGTTGCTGAAGGAGCTACAACAGAAATAGTAAAATTGCCAATAATTCTTCAGAAAAAGCAATTTGAAGATGCTGTGGCACAATTGGCTGCAACATTCATATGGTTAGGTATGTCATCTATTAAACTTTAATTTTGCTTGATATATATAATTTACAGGAAATACATTTGATATTGAAAAAGCAAGTCAACAGACCCAAGGAATAAGCTTCATAACTAGTTTTATTTTGGAGTTGAGATTGAATGTATGATTTATATATATATTCTTTATCTATTTTCTAATATCAAGCATAGATCAATACAGCTCCAGTGAGTCATTCTCAATAAAATGCATCCAGATTCTAATAATTTCAGATTGCTCTTGGCTTGTTCATTTCCATCATGCTCTTCACTGTGATGGCTTGTATACTTCATGATTCATATCCAAGAATATCTCAAATTGACTTTGGTATTCTGGGATTGATGTGGATCTCTGTTCATTCCACAACTTTGAAAGATTTCATGGCAAAAGAAAAAGCTTGTGTTTCAGACCAGTTGAGGATTCAAGGAATGAAAATTGAAGATTGTCCTTTGAACCTGGAAATTGGATCAAATAAACATTATAGAGATGAAAACAGCAATATCAAATTCAACTCTACAATGGATACCTTTAATTGGAAGCAATATGTTGCCAAAGGTTAGTTCTTACTTGTATCACTAGTAACCATTGAAATTGTGTTCCTTTCAGGAAAATTTTCTATACACTTGTGGTGCTATATCCTTCATGGAATTCTTTTTGCACTACATATGGTCCTTCTCTTGCTTTCAACACACCATCCAGAGCATAAAATCACCATGTCAAATTACAACATCTGGATAACAACAATATCAGCTATACTCCTCCAGGCATTTTATATTGTAAGATTCTTGTTATATCTATTCTTTTACATCATATTTATGTCACTCATTTGTAAGATATACACTGCAGCAGTGCTATTTATTGTGCAGCAGCTTGCAACAGCAAAACTTATTGCACAAAAACACTACTCGACAACAATTCATGACACCACCAATGCATGGACTGGAATTGGGGCTTCACTTTCAGCACTTTTGCAGCAAAGAAATCAACCATCATCTTTATGGGCAATAATTGATGTCATGGTATACTTGACATGTGTCTCTGTAATGCATATTGTCTCCAGTACTGTGCTGCAATTCACAGCTTATAACAGCACTTCCACCATTTCTGTTCCAACACTGGTATCTTGGCCAAACAGCTCCATCCCTGCATCCAATCCATGGGAACTTGCAATGGAAGATATGCCACCAATCAGTCTAGTACACAATCTGCAAACCAATGGTCTTTTGAACAATACAATCTATAACACCCTTACCACAAGTCATCCCAGGTTTATGAATGCAACTGTGAATGCAACTTCTCTACAAGCCAATTGTGGACTATTATCCAATATTAGGACTTCTAACTACATTGATAATGAAATACCTGGATTTCCAAGCAACATACCACTACTTAATTTTTCTATTGATGGCCTTGGACAAGGAGCAATATTGCTTAGAAGTAGGTTGTTGGATTTTACATATATATATGTTGTCTTATAGTTGTCTTTATCTTAGACTCCACACAAAGAATGTTACTTGGAGTAAATGAAGTTGTCCATTTGGTTAGTAGTTCATCTGATATATAGGACTTGACTACATTGATTGCTGATTGCCAACTATGCAATCAGTACCTCTTTTTTCTGATCACAGCTAATGTAGAAGTAGATGGATCATTTACCATCAATAAGACAAATCTAAGCTGTAATATCATACAAGGTAAATGTCAAATACTGAGTGGAACTAAAAATGCTAACATCTGGCTTATGTACATATTCAGATGATGGCCCTCCAATAGTGGCATATCTTGCAGCATGTTCTCTATCTCCACAAGCAACATATGCTACCTTGAATCTTCAGACCAATAATCTTATTCTCAATCCAACACAAATAGATTCACAATCATGGAAGCTGTGGTCTTTAGAAACAGAGCTAGGTTCACTCAATATTATACCTATGGTAAGCTCAAGCAATCCATATATGAAGTTAAATTCCAACAATGTTTTTTAGGTTGATGAGTTAATGTTTTACACTCCATATATGATCTGCCCTATGAAGGGTGAAATATGCTTAATATCTACAAGGTGTGTTTATTTCACTGCATAACCTTTTTGAAAAAGTTACACTACTATCACAATAGTGCACCACTTTCAGCACTAGATAGTTCTATATATACAGTTACACCCTTACAAGTGCAACAGAGCATTAAGCAGTTGTTAGCAGCCAAAATTTGGATGAGTACATTTAGTTTCTATAATTATTTTTTCAGTTTTCAGACCTATCTCATAGCTAGTAAGGTTGGACAAAGCCAAGGAGGATTTCAGCAAACAAATGGTGAAAGTCCAGTTACACAAGTGATCACTGAGTGGAGATTGAATGTAAGCATTATGTTATCTCTGTCAACCATTTCCTGTTGAAAAGCTTTGAAACCCCTAACAGATCAATACAGTTCCTGTGAGTATTGCATTGTGCATTTATTCACAGATATGTCATGTCCTTCAAGGTTGTGTTCACCTCAGCAGCATCACTGGTGCTCCTAGTGCTAGTGTTTGCCTTTGTTGGGCTGCCTCCAAGATATGCATATGCCCATCCAGACATCAATGGTGTCAGTGTTCTTGAGAGCATGTGGGTTGCAATGCATTTCCCAGCAATTTGTGAACACATGGCAGATGTTGAGGAACCATCACTGGTTAACTTATGAAAGGCAGGCATGTCTATGATCCATCTTGGGGATGTTCATGCTTCTCAAGTTGTTGCACCTGAAAGTGAGACTCTCTTGGAATGATGGGTGGTGTGTTGTCAACAAACTTGTGCTGGGCAGTGCTAACCACTGGGCATTCAGAGAGACATTGTGACAGATGCAGAAAAACTGCCATCTGATGACTGCAAGTCATCATTCAACAGTTAGAGATATATCTATATCACTGGCATTCAACTCAATGCCAGTTTCTTGTCTTTTTGTCATTTTTGTCAGTCTAGACTCTAGTTTGAAGTTGGATATGAATTTCTTGGTTCCACAAGCTGTTGCAGCATGTCTTGAAGCTGATTTTCAGAGAGGACTATCTATGGAAGCAGAGGAAACCACCATGGCCAAACAAATATGCAAATGCACCCTCCACCACTAGAGATCAGCATGGGTATGGGTAACCCACAGTGGGTCATGGGTATGGGTATGCATGGGTATGGGTATGGGTTGACTTGGGGCAACCCATAGACCCACAACCCATGGGTACATACCCATGAGGGATCATGGAGTCAGATGGGACTGGTGAAGGATGCTGATATTAAGGTTGTTGTGATTAGTGATATGAAGTCCAGTTGTGAACTGCCCAAAAGACTGCAACCAGACTGGACTGGGGGTCAGTTGCAACCAGCCAATGGTCCAGTCTTCCCATTTTTCAAGTACAAGTGGTTTGATTGTGTTCAGATTGAGAAAAACAAAAAAAACTGGTCCAGGACTGGTTGCAACCAGTTTTTTAGATGATCAGCTATTGTACCCATATTCCCCCTATTCCTAGGTATGTTCACAAATATTTTCATATTTTATACCCTTCATTCTGATTTTATATCATCAATTTCGCATTTCCCCCCTTCAAAATGACATCCGACCCGGAAATGGTCATATCTCAGCAATCCGTTGGGCGATTCCTACGATTCTTTGATCGGTAGAAAGCCAAGAGTGTATACTACAACCCAGCCTGCAGGTCCGAAGCACAATCTCCACAGGTCATGTGAGAAAAGACCAGTTTTTCAATGAACTGGTTGCAACCAGTTGAAACCAGACCCAACTGGACTTTAAAACACTAGTTGTGATGGAGGATGTGGTTGGAGGCAAATATCATGTCCTTCCTAAAGAATGGGATGTTATTGATGAGCTGTAGTAGATCATAGTTATCCTTCATGTCACATTGGTATTGGTACCTTATAAACCCATGGGTATATCCATGATGGGTATGTACCCATGTACCCATCTGGGTACCCATGAAATATATAACCCATGGGTTCATGGGTCATGGGTTTTGGTGGGTTGGGTATGGGTTGGCACTGTGATACCCATGGGTTTACCCATGTTGATCCCTATTGGCAACTCTTCATCCAGGCTTGACAGGGCACACGAGAAGCTGTTTCTGACTTCAGAGTGGCAGTTGACACATGAGGAGGATATTGCCTACTCACTGCTCAGAATCCTCAATGCTTTCATCCCGGTCATATATGGTGAGGGCAATTGCCCAGTTGGTCAACTGTTGGAATATGTTCTAGCAGGAATGGGTGATGTAACGCTTCTCACTTGGACTGGGCGCACAGGCGACTACAACAGCTGTCTACCTCCAGATCTCACAGTCTACAACCAGCTCATACCACCACAAGTCCCACAACCCATTGAGGCAGCCAAGATGGACAGCATTATCATGGCCTTACATTCCTTCCTGCCTGACCTGTCCCTCACCATGGCACTACATGACCACCTCCTTCGCCAACCTTCACTGCTAGTTGCTTTGGACTTCCCTGCATCATTTTTCCAGTCACCCACCTCAATACCATGGAGCTGGAGTTAGAGACACAAATCCATGTATACCATGCAATGATGTCTGCACCCGGGGAGGTAGAGATCAAGACAGTGGACAACTTATTGAAAATGAAGGATCTTGTCCTTGTTCATCCTTGGATCCATCCCATGCTCAATCAGGAGTTCTTGCATGATGCAGCTACCCTCAACCAAATGACATGCTCTCTGCAACTTGTTGCTCATCTGAGGCAGCCCCTTGGAGTGCTATTGTTGGTGCTGGTGTTGCATATGTGGTATAGACGTGTTGCGGTGGATTGTCTGATCATGGCTCAAATTGGCAAGGAAATGTCATTGACAGAGAATGAGCTGGAGCACACAAGTTGCCCAGTCAAGCACAGCATGCCTAAGTTGGTCGCATGTTAATGTCACATGTCAACATGTCACACACCTTGCTTGCCATCAATGCCCATGTCCATCTACCAGTTCTTGATTGCTGTCCAGCAAAGGGATGGCAAGATGCTCATCAACAACACTGGTGAAATGATGAGTTATCTCATGGAATTCTTTACTAAACGATTTGCATCGTGGAGAATGGCATCAAACCTGCCTACATGTTCAACAGGCGGCCACCAGAGTTAAAGTCGAGTGTGGTGAGTAGGTGGAAGTACCCCACATAATAACTCTCCACATTGTTCCAACTCACTTGCTCACACTACACACCATCCCAGGTGAACGAGACAACAATGTGATTCAATCATCACCTTGTCGCTATCTCATTTGCTTGCCATCCCCCTCATTCATATCCCATCCCAGATGACAACAACAACATGACACGGTCATCATGTCATGCCACCTCACTCACTCACACTGTACACTGTCCCAGACAATAACAATGACAACAACGTGATGCGATTGTTGCCTCATCACCACCTCATTTGCTTGCCATCCCACTCATTCACACCCTGTCTCAGATGACAATGACAACATGATGTGATCATCACCCCATCATCACCTTCTCACTCACTTGCTATCCCACTCATCCATACCCTGTCCCAGACAACAACAACAACATGACATGATTGTCACCCTGTTGCCACCTCCTCACTCACTTGCCATCCCACTCATTCACATCCTGTCCCAGATGACAATGACAACATGACACAATTGTCACCTTGTTGCCATCTCGTTTGCTTGCCATCCTGCTCATTCACACCCCATCGACAATAATGATGTGACACAATCGTCACATTGCACCACCTTGTTCACTTGCCACTCCACTCACTCACACCCCACATCTCAAGTCTCATTGCCTGCTACCAGCCTCCGTGCTGTCTCCAGTGCCATTGCTTGGCCCACTCCACTGTATAGCCCCAAGCACCAACACTGGTATCATTGACAACACGACAAAGGTGAAGATGAGAGTGACATGACATGATGATGACAACTAAGGACAGTGGATGGATTTTGCTCACAACAAACTGGAGGACCTCTGCCCAGATGAAATGTATGTGTATTCACCAGATATGTACACTTGTTCTGATGCATGCTCCTCAGTGAAAATGTAAAAAGTGGGTCAAGTGAATGTGCATTTCATGCCACTCAATATATTCATTGTCCCTTGGGCTCTGGGATTTTTTGAACCAGTACATGATTTGTGATGGGTTGGTGGAAAATGATGCTATATAGGTTTCTTGTGTACATACTTCCAGTTTTGTATCATGTCATGGTAGATGTGTCGTGTATCATATCTTGACTTGTAGACAATGGACATATCAATCACAGACATGCCATAAATCAATCACATCCTTGCAAGTATGACCTACTTTTTCACAAGGCTTGGGTTGCAACAACACTCCATATTACAACATTGCCCAACTGCTGAGTACATAATCTGCCTCCCCAGTAGTTAGCCAATAGTATAGTTTACTTAAGAGATAGGGATGCTTTTCCATGATGCCTACCCATTAGAGATGACAGCTGTGACCACCAGTAGATAAGCTGTGACAGTCGTTACATGTTACTTGATGTAAATTACAGCACAATTGTTCCTTGCCCAACATGAGTTCCTTCTCTCTCATTTCAAACAACATCGCTGGGACCACCTTGGATTCCATGTCATATGCACACTCCAAATCGAATCCCAGCAAAACACTCTTTGATCTGGAAGATCCACTCACCCTCAGCAGTTCCGAGTCATCCATTGACTACAATGAAATGCCAGGTGAGTAGTACTACATCATCTTCTACAAATTTAATCATATTTCCTTATAGTCCACATGTTCCAACTGTTCAATGACTTGGCCCAAACATGGTGGCTTATTTTCATCGACTGCATGGTCGAACTCACTCACACAATCCTGACCAATCAAATTTTGATGGAATCACTCACTAGGAACTCACTGACATTTGACCATGAGAAGGTCTTAGAGCTTGTTGGGGTGGCTGCTGCAAGGCATCACTTGATTTCTGCTCAGTCCTGGCAACTTGGTGAAGGTATGTTCAGTTGCTCTTTTCCTTACTTGCAGGTCTAACAAAAGATTGATACAGTACCAGTTGGGGATTAGCTGGGGATCGGAAACCCAGAATTCCAGTCTGAACTGTTGACAGGCCACATGGATTTCAAACAACTCTTGGTCACTGAAGTGAGCCTGCTGCATTGATCCACAAGTTAATCTAGCTGACTGCCACTTTGCAGCTTCAGAAAACCATGCACTCATACTTAACAAAGGTCCGGAAGTCCATTGGCATTCTCATTTCACCCCTGCCAGCTCCACCTAATGCCGGTTATCTGCTACATTCATTACTCCCCTTCCCATGACAAAGCTACATAACCCCTGATGTACAGTGCACCATCTCTGACAATACTTCATGGCATATGCTGTATGGGTATTGCATCTGGCATGAGTTTAGTATCATGGACAATCAACTTTACATGGTGTGGTTTGCAAACAAACCAACACAAGAAGTTCTTTATCACATGCTTGCAAATATGAACTCTCCAGTCTGGATTGGCATGATGGAAGTGTGTTGGGAAATGGATCAGCCCATTCTTTCGAGTCTGTCAATTCTTAACATGCTTGAGAAGATCGCATTCGTTCTTTCATGGGTAAGTCATTCTTTCTCAACTATTTACTCTTCATTTACATACTTGCTCTGGGATTACTGTTGTCCCCCTAGGTGGTTGTTGAAGTTTGGGACGTTGGCCTCCAATGTTACAAACTAAATTCCCAGTACCTCACAGAAGATCATGTCCTTATTGTCGCACAAGAATATACCTGGATTCACACCTTCCTTTTGGATATTGTGAGGCAGCATGGATCCCTGCAGGAGCAGTCATTATTGAAATTTCTCAAGTTAGAACTGGTTGACTACTTGGACCCAATCGACTTATAACACTTTGATTGTTGTTGTTTCTAGTTACCAAATATCACTCTCAGGCTTAGTTGTGACAGTCACAATTGCAATCATGATGAACATGTCATGATCTATATATGAATGCTAGGCACTCACACCTTGCAATCTCAGCTCAACCCTGCTATGCTCATGTCAGCTCTAACCAAGAAAATGCTCGTATTTCATGCCACTCCCATATTGATGGCCTCTAATGGACTTTTTGTACCTCAGGAAACATATCCTCCACCCCACTGGAATGCAGGATGGCATCATTCAAGTACCCATCTTATTTGCCCAATTCACCAAGCAGACTTGACCTGTATGGAGGCAGCCACTGATAAGGTTTCCAAATACTCACCTCATCAGAGACTTTTTGAAGATGCAAGTAAATTCTTGGTGAGATTGTTCTGATAATGAAAGGTTAGCAAATCCACTTACACCCTCCTTATTAGGTGTTACCAGCTGTCAAACTCCCTCCCCCTGAAGTCATGAGGAAGAAGTTTGCAAACACATTAGCAATGAAGAAAGCATTTGCAAAAGGTCTTGCAAATGCCAAGCACAAATGTCAAGAGTGGGAGAGTGCTTTGTGCCATTTCCTGGGTGAAGTGGAGGTTCAGAAGGTGGTCCAAGGATATACTGTAGTTGACAATGATGAGGTGGGCACTGTTATGTGAGTCGACAGACTTGCGTCAAGGTCAAGGGTTTACTTACTCTGAGGGAGGTACTCATGAAGAGACATTGCGTCCTCAAAGAAGTCTCAAGGTGAAGGGAATCAGATAGCAAGGGACTAGGTCACAACTCAGACAAGCTGTGGATCGCAAGACTGACACTGTAATTGCGCAGAACAAGAATAAGGAAGAAATACAGGCTACATGGTATATAAGTACTATGGATTACATAAGTAGAACGCCATAGAACTGAATGGAATGAAGGTAACACATGACTACTATGAGAGAAGTAGTCAGAGGAGTAGATAGTCCTGTTAAAGAGATATGAGATCAAAGAGGAAGAAGTATCAGAGAGGCGGAGATGTCAAAGGTGAGTAAGTAGTTGGTCTCTTTCTCATGATAAGGGAAGAGATCAAAGTAGATCTGGCATATGGTGTGAATGAGAAAGAAAGTATAACAGAGAAAAAGTATCATAACAGACACAGTGAAGGGGAAATACATTGGTGTAGTTGCGTGCATCAGCATGCATGACTTTTGTCTGTCCCAGCAGGAACAAGCAGAAGCAGTGTAGGTGTTTCCCCAGCTGGGTACCTCTCTCATTATCAAATCATCTCATTAAATTCAGTTTTGACAAATCAGCAAGTTGAATGTTGTTCTATGTATTGTCTTGGTAGCATGTATTATGTGTTTTCTTTATTTTCACTCAATTTCTGCATGCAACACTTTAATTATGCAATGTCATGGATTCATTCTCGAGGGTTGCTATGGCCTTTGGGTTTCCAACTCAGCTGATGGGCTGTGAACTTGCCGAAGATGGCTGACATTGACAACACTTTCACACAAGCTTGTGTATGTGGTTGAACATTCAACAACTTAGGTGCATTCACTTGCCATGAGAAGGGATGTTGCAAAGGCAAGAAGCGACTTTTCAACACTCTTTCCAGGGCGAAAGAAGTCTATTGTGCTAAAAAGGCCAAATTCATGAACGCTTGCCAGGATTGTAGTGCAGAGGGCATTCAGAAAGGGCTCTCCACTGCTCACAACACCAGGCATCACTCTGAGTTGGGAGCATTCAAACAAGCACTCTCTTGTGATGTGAACCAGGTGTGTAGATGCTTTCTCTTGTGCTGTGTTGTTCGACAGCTATATTTTTTGCCTTTGCAGACGGCTGTATCTCCAGTGCACCAAC
Organism: Xanthoconium purpureum; assembly: GCA_038090075.1. Taxonomy (NCBI): domain Eukaryota; kingdom Fungi; phylum Basidiomycota; class Agaricomycetes; order Boletales; family Boletaceae; genus Xanthoconium; species Xanthoconium purpureum. The sequence goes on along the minus strand of JBBPMA010000346.1, from coordinate 14,271 downwards.
CAGTGCACAACAAAGTCCTCCTGGCCCAGCAAAACCAGGTGAGTGTACTGTGTCTTCTTTTTCATTTGGTCTTACAACTTGTTCCAGGCAACCCCACCCCCAGAGCAATGACCAGCAGATGAAGTGGTCCCTCTAGTGCAATGATAGCCACAATGCACAGACCACAGATTGCCATTATGATTTCATGACACACTTCCAGAACCCCTTTTACCACATCCTCCTCCCAAATTGCTGTCCAATCCTCAGGCAGCTTCGATAGCAGGCATGGACAGTCCTCCTCCATCTCATGCTACTTCAGCTGGTCCCATTAATCAATCAGATTCAACACTACTATCTTCCTTGCACAAGATCTTCAAGACACAGGTGAACAAGTTCAGCTTATTCCATGTCTACAATGCTGACACACCCCCTCGCCATGATCCAGAAGATCTGTACTTGGTCAACAACAGATGTTCACCATGCATGGACCCAGAACCTGCTTGTACAGGTTCTTCGCAGGAACCCACTGGATATTCCTATTACCCTTATCCAAACAAGAGCTCAATGCATCTTGGAGACTGGTACTGGAATCAGGGTGTGCAGAAATCCAAGGAAAGCTTCAAACAACTGCTCAACATTGTCAGCAATCCTGTGTTTTCTCCTCAGGCTGTTTCACAAACTGCATGGGATGCAATCAACAAGCAACTTGGGCAAAATCAGTTTGACAACAACCTCCCAAAGTGATTGCACGTGGATGACAGCTGGAAGTGTTTGTTGGTCATGATTTCAGTTCCATTTCATAGCTGGTCAAGGCATCCAGGACCCAAGGACTACACCCTTCCTGACTTCTACTATTGTTCTCTTGTATCCATCATTAAAGAAAAGATCATCAATCCGACTCACACATCGCTTTTCCATTTTGAGCTGTATGAATTATGATGGCAGCCATGGCACTGAGATCACAATGTCTGGGTACATGATGAACTCTTCACTTCTGCTGGATTCCTTGAAGCACATCAGGCCCTTCAGGACTTACTACCAGAGCCTGATTGCGACCTGCCTTGTGTTGTGGCTGCACTCATGTTTTGGTCTGATTTGACACAGCTAACTGCTTTCAGCAACACCAAATTATGGCCACTGTATGTTTATTTTGGGAATGAATCAAAGTATCGAAAGTGTCAACCGACAAGTAATCTTTGCTCTCATGTGGCATATTTTCAAGTGGTGAGTGTCTAGCCTTCCAGGGCATCACGAGCTCATTCTTTGTTCAGCTGCCTGATAAATTCAAGGATTTTTTGTTAGAAAACCTGGGTGAGAAAGCTGCAAGTGACATGCTTTTTACATATTGTCAGCATGAGCTCTTTCACAAGCAGTGGAAGATATTACTCAATGATGAGTTCATAGAGGCATATCAGCATGGCATTATTATACTATGCTGCAATGGTATGAAGCGACAGTTCTATCCATGCATATTCACATACTCTGCTGATTATCCTGAGAAGTAAGTCTGTTCCACACATAGGTCTAGGTCGTCCACTCATGCCATATTTGTTTGGTAAACAGTAGAATACTTATCATGTCTATACATAACCTTGAAGCCTGCCTGTGTCTGCAGTGTACACTTCAAATGGTGCATGTACCTGCTATGGGTACCCAGGATGATATGTCTCAGCAAGAGCTGTTGGCTTGTGTCGACAACAACAACTGGCAAAACAAGGTTCTTCATGCAAGAACCCTTATCTACCAGAAGAACTACACTGTCAACACCCCACAAATCCAGACAATCCTCAAGGATAAGTCCTTGGTTCCCACTTTGGTGAGCTTGGATTCACTCATAAGAATATATTCACATTGACCCCACATGAAATAGAACCCCTTCTTGGAGACACTTTATAAATTTGGTTTCAACCTATTCACGATGCTTGTGGTTGACCTATTGCATGAGTTCAAGCTCAGTGTCTGGAAGGCAATATTCACACATCTCTTACACATGCTAGAAAGCCTGAAAGGATGCAAGCTGCACGAGCTCAATCAAAGGTGTGATATCTTGAATTCAATGCTCCAGATGACTCAACTGACCCATTCTCTGCTTAAAGATATTGCCAGGACCCCTTGTTTGGCAGAGATACAATCCATTGGTTCTTGAGAAACATATCTGAGATGAAAAGAATAATGGCACATGATTTTGAGGACCTCCTCCAGGTACATAGTAATTTAGTATGCATAAGCCTTCTGCTAAATCGGGTCCCAGTGCATGCTTCCTGTTTTCAAAGGCTTGCTGCCAGAGCCCCACAATGAACCTGTGTTGAGACTCATTTCCCTCCTCTGTCAGTGGCATGGACTTGCCAAACTATGGATGCACATGGATGCCACACTTCGTATCATGGATGGTGTCACTCAACATCTAGGAGACTCCATTCAGGATTTCAAGGCCAACACATGCCCTGTGTTTAACAGCAGAGAGCTGAAGGGTGAGGCCAAGAAGTGCCAATATCATGAGACTCTTAGTCACTCCCAGTCCCAATGCACAACCTCTGCTACTGTGACACCAGCATGCCAACCAAGAACTTTCAATCTTCATACTTACAAGCTGCATGCTCTTGGGGATTATGTGGCTTCCATTCAAATGTATGGAACAATGGATTTATACTCAACACAACCGGTTTGTATCCCCTTCCATTTATGCTGTTTTCGTGTGATCAATTTCAATCTTAGGAAGAATGGGAATATCGAGTTGCAAAAGGGAGATATATGCATACCAGTCACAAGGACTTTGTTCATCAATTGACTTGGATCGAGCGTCATCAGGCAAGAATATGACAGCTTCATGAGTCTAGAGAGAACAGTCCACCAGAACCTGTTCCAAATGATCCAGATGAACACTACACTATCAGGAAATCACAACACCAACTGGTGGATCTTGATAACTTCCTTTGGAGGAACATGGATGACCTGGCTGTGAAGGTGTGAGCATTGGTTTCAATTTTTGAACACCCATAAACACTTCAAATAGGATTTCATACTAAAATTGAAGTGCCACCTCCTTCCTCGCATCAAAATGATTCATGTGCAAGGTTCACAATGAAATGACAATATTGATACACCACCAGGCCTAGTCTACACCTACGATGCATCAGATGTGGCCAACATCAACCATATCCTACTCAAAGGTGGTCATATTTACCAACACAAGGTGTTTCATGTAAACCATACTTCATACAATGTCCACCATGGTCAGGATATCTTCAATCCCAACACTGACCACCAGGATATCATGATGTTATCCAAGTCAACCCTGGACTGTTCAAAGGCTGTGGTGCAGCACCACTTCTGCTATGCTTGCATCATTGGTGTTTATCATGCAAATGTCCAGTACATTGGACCAGGATTCAAAGATTATTGACCCTGCCACCTTGACTTCATTCATGTACAATGGTTTGAGTGGATCCTGCCTGATCCTGGTGGAGTTGGACTTGACATGCTGCATTTTGTTCCAATCAATGGCAGTGGTGCATTTGACTTCATTGATCCTGCAGAGATACTTAAAGGGTGTCATTTAGTACCTGCCTTTGCAAAAGGAATGGTCCACCCAGATGGTAGTATGTTGTCTTCTGTTGCAAGAGACACAAATGACTGGAAGTATTACTATGTCAACTGGTGAGTTCAAACTATCATGTGCAAGCACTCAACTTTATTAATTGGCAGTATTGTTTGTAGGTTTGTAGATCATGATATGTTGATGAGATATCATTGGAGCCTTGGAATTGGCCATTACTATTCACATGTTCCAGAGGGCTTGGATGGTCCAGAGCAGGATGATACCTCAAATGGGATCAACATTGGATTTGATGACTTGGAGAATGATTTTGATCCAGATGTTCTTGATTGGGAGCAGCCTGCAGATAGTGACACATCTGATGGTCTTCTATATGAGGTCTCAGAGGATATCACAAAGGGCATGGATTCTGACAGTAGTTTGGAGGATGATGAGGGGGAGGACTTGGATGATGAGGATTCAGATTGGGATGAGATGTATGAGATGTATGGTTCTAATTGGGATGGTGATCAGTCAGATTAGTATGTATAAAGGTGTTTTACTTGATATTTCTGCCTTTGATATACTTGGTGATTATATTTGTCTAAGATACATATACAATATAATACAGATCTTTTACCTTGAATATATATTAATTCAATTATAATGATAAGCTATTGCTGGCTGCTGTTTAAGGATCTAGACATACTGCACTGATAATTACTTAATCATATATATCTAGATATATCAGCACATTGAAGACTAGATACTTAGATGACCATTTATATATCTTGATTTAATTAGAATGATATGCAATTGCCAGCTACTGACTGCACTGATAACTACTTGAACTTGTAATGATCAACTTATAGCAGATTTATTTCTTGGTAAGGCTATATCTAGCTTTCTTCAGATTGATTAGATATAGTTCAAGTGTAAAATGTCTGCCTAAGATTATATAACAATATGATATATATATCTGCATGATATTTTAATTGTTATTTATATGTCTTAATTGAATCAAGAAGATATGCAATTGTCAGGTGCTATCTAGACATATCATGCTGATAATTGCTTGATCATATATATCTAGCTATATCAGCATTTAAAAGTTTTCCTGATGTTGGAGATACAGGAAGAAAGGGATCAGAAAGCTCTCATATTGAGTTCTGTATTGATGCAGGAGGTAACCAGATCTGTGTTAAAGTCTGGTTTGGCAATAGTCTGTACAAGAGTGGAGGCAAATTGGAAATAATCATTGGGAAGATGAGTGAGAAGCAGCATGGCTTTGAAATCTTCTTGAAGATTTAGGCCAGCAGATCCCATTTGTTGAAAGAGAGATGAGATTTTGGCCATATCTTCAGTTGCATGCTTTGTCCTGATGTGTAGATGGGAGAGTTGGTGTGGAAGAGGAGGAATCTTCCAGAAAGTCCTGATGTTCCAAAGAGTCAATAGAGTGTATTGTATAGCTTCTTCAAAACTGATGGGAATGTAACCAAATCATTCCATATGAAGTTGAGATACTGTTGTAGATGATTTCTGATGATGGTTCCTAAAAAATCCACAGATCCATTTGTCTAAGGCCTTCCATTTCCTGCTGTCATTGTTCTCGACCCAATGTTCAGGAATGGCTGCAACTCCTGCTGCTGCTACAATGGCTGGAACATAAGTGGCTACTTGTTGCCACATAATGGTGCCTTCAACAATCTCCCAGATAGAGTATGTCTGGAGAGTAGACTGGATCTTTTTCAACCAAAGGGCAAAGTTGGATTGTCCTTCAAGGACAGGAATACAAGCAATGATGGAGGAATTGAACTTGAGTTCAGATGAGGTTGGCAGAGTTGCCATTGTAAATGGTTAACTGAAGAAGAACTCATTAGCAATCATTTCATAAGAGTTAGCAATAATAAAACAGGTTAGTATCACTTATCTCCTTAATCTCAAATCTTATACATTTTCCTAGAGTTGCATTTCTTATGGATCTTCTTCTTTTTTAGAGAAGGGTTGCAATAGCATTTCCATAGAGAATAAGTGAGAAACTCCAAGAAATCATAGTACAAGATATAGAGAAAAAATCTACTTATGTCCAAGAATGCATTGTTTAGCTTGGCCCATTATGGCTGCAATTCTATGATCTTTTTCTCTCCTTCCTACATACACATCATTAATTGCTTTCCATTCTGTTTCAGATTCTGCCTTCTTGAAAAGGTGTTGGAAGCAACATTGTCTGATGTGAGAGGGTAAGGGAGAAGACCTAAATTCAGCACAGGATCTTTTATCAAGAAAAGCATATTGAGTAGATCATGGGTATGTAGCTATATGTCTTATGTAGTACAAGATGCTCTATGGAATGCTAGTAAGATTGTCCAGTCTTCCTAGATGGTGTTGCCCTCAACTACTTGACACCCACCTATATCTGAGTTCTGATTGCTGACACTTTGTGGTACACATTATGAAACACAAACGACATCAATTGGATACAACTCGGATGCATGAAATGAAGTGGCTGAGGAACTGCAGTGACTACTATATACGGACCACAGTGATCAATCTAAAACAGCATGCAGATGGTCATGACATTCAACTTAGATGTCAACCTCCTGTAAGGTAGCCCTGGTGTGATGGTTAGCTAAAAAGATGTAGTGACGACAATGTCAAACTCACCATCCTTTCCTACCCCACAGAGCCAATTGGTCTCTAAGCCTATTGCTGTGATACAGGTGCTGCAGGACTTCATCTATGATCACAAGGAGACTCTGAAAGATGGATGTGTAGCCCTTGGCAGAGAAATGAGGCATTGACTTTGAAAAGCCATTTTTCACAAACCCGTCGAGAGCACAATTGTACTGTTGATAGATCTTGTTAGCACAATTTGAGAACGTGAAGATTCCTTACTGCTGATGCAACAAGTGCAAGACAAGGCAGAGGGACCAATTCATGAAAGAGATCAGGACATTTGTCTGCAATACAATAAGTCCCACTATAGAAGAATTCAATGATGGTGTCCTTTAAGGCTGAGTGTGCGAAATTCTTAGTCTTTCCCTGTGTAAAAAGTGTCAAGAAAAATGAAATTAAAAGGTAAATGAACAATGTACATTTTCATCAAAGCCTTCACACAAGAACAACAAGTGGTTGAAAAGCCTTGAAACCTTGCTTTTGACCCACTCTGTTCAATTTTGACCTGGGGTGTCAGAGGGGGGGACCAGACCATACACAGCAGATGCATTTTGAACAGCAATTGACTTGAGTTCCGAGTGTCATGTTGAGATGTCTGCAAGAAGCTGAATTGAGGGTGAGCAGCATTACATCTACTGGAGAGCAACCTATGAGAGAGGCCATGTTCAATTTGTTATCCAGCCAGTATCCTATAGAATGTGGGATTTCAAAATGTGCATACAATGTAGCACCTACCAGCCTCAAACATAGTGCCACGATCCATCCACCCTACAACAGAGGTTACAAGTGACTCCAAAACAGATGCTTTGAGGTTGTAAGACTTGGTTGGGAAGGGATTTCCCAACATGTGGACTGTCCAACAGTCTCGCTTCACATCCTTGAGGAAATCTTTCCAGGCAGGTGGGTAGTATGTGAGTGTCTCCGGGAAGGCTGGATCATTTTTCAACTTTTTGGAGTTCCTTGGTGCATGCATTGAACACTGCACCTGGAACCCATTTGTGAAGGCATGTGGACCAGTTTCTGCTCTTGACTCATTCATGGCTTAAATGTGTCCTGAAACTGCAGGTCAATCTGGGTGAGGGGCTGAAGGCTGTCCATTGGTCTGATGGTGGTGCTCAAGAACATCTATAACTTCACCATGAGTAGCCTCCTGACGAGCTGTCAGCAAGAGCCATGACTAGTGGGAATACTCACCTGTGTATGAAGAGCTTGCAAGGCCATGACATCCTCTTCATCATGTGAGAAGTCAAACTCAAACTCCAGAGCAAGTGAAGCATGCCAGACTGGACTGTGCTGTATGGATTCATGAGCAAAACCTGCAGGGCAATGAGTAAGGATCCAAAGATTTGAACACTCTTACCTGGGTGAGTAGACTCTTGTTGATTGGTTGCTCCCCAACCCTCTACTTGATTTTCGTCTTCGTCATCACTGGAAGCCAACTCAGAGCCATCTTCACTGTGAGACATCAACTGGGTTGACAATTTGTCGCTGCTCCTGTTGGTACAGGTGTCTCCATTATGACCGAATGTTGAGGCCAGATGACAACTCGCAACAGAGGTGTTGGAATGGAGAGCAGGGTCAATCTGGTTGTCCATGATTTCAGTAGTGAGCTGGCATGGAGCTAAGGGGTTGCCAAGGGTAATGTACAAAGGCTCCATTTCCAGAACATTTAACATGGCAGGTTGTCTTGAGAGGGAACAATGTACCTATAAAAATTCAAGTTATTAGCTTGACTTCTGTGAGTCTATATGATGTGATACCTGGGTGCTGGGATTGTGAGGGATGTTGACATCATTAGGCCCACCACCCATCACAACAACAGGAGGAAGCTGGGAACTTGTGACAGCCTGAGGAATGTAAAAGCTGAACTGCTGGGAATCTGAGGTACACTGATGGAAGATTGGCAAGGGTGGGGCCAAAGCTTCTGTGGCAATAGCTGAAGCCTTTGGATATGGTGGTGGGGGATTGAACTAAGATAGATCGTCAGTTCAAAACTCAGTTTCTAAAGACCCAGATGTAACTGACCTGCTTCTTCCCTGCCAGTGGACCTTGTCCTTGACTGTAACGTTGTTTCTCTGGGGTGAGGGGGTTTTGGAGAGTGTCGTCAGGGAGGTCAGCTGCCCCCTGAAGTTTCCTGACCTGCAACGCTTCAAGAAATTGCCCAATCTTCTCCAGTTGGATGACCTTTCCTCCAGATCCTGCACCTGACCTGTTTGAACAGCAATGAGTTATATTGGTTTGGCTCACCACAGTCTCATTGCCAGCAGAGAGGGAGTTCTTGGTACACTTCTGAGAAGCTGCATGACCTTTGTTGCCATCAGCACAATGCTTCCTCAACTTGTTGCCCTTCTTTCTTGGGGACATAGTTGGAGGTGGCATCCGAGTCAGAGGTCAAGAAATCAGAAAGAATCACACAGCAAACCTGGTCACCTACATGGCTTATAAGCAGGAAAGGTGTGTTGACCTTGAGGAGTTCTAGGTAATGTTCAAACAGGACTTCAAAAGAGTCGAGTCACCTTTTGCATAATTATGGCTATCAAGTTACAAAACACTAGTAAGTATGCCTAAAACACTTCCCAGGTAACAGAGGATTGTCTATACTCCTGACACTTTTGGAAAGTCGCTTCTGAGGCACTGTCAACATGGGGACATCAGGCAAGAGATTGAGAAGATGAATTGATTTTACTAATTTAGCATGATTTGTTTGTATACCTTGTACAGCATTTGTGATCTCCACTGGTTTCTCATCAGGCATTTGAGCAAGGAAATGATTGAAGATAGGTAAAACATCTTGAAAGGTTATGTGATTTTCAGTGGACACCCGCATGTTCTTCGCAATCATTGTCCACCATTTATTCATAAGGGAAAGCAAGTCATGAAAATAAGGGGAAACCTGTTCATGGAAATCCATGTTGCGCTTTTTGGCAACCAAGAAAGATGTCTTGGCATCTCGAGCAGTTGGAAAGGCCGTCAAAGGGTCATTGTTGTTGATCCAATGGCCAAGGATTGTTTTTTGGGGGTCAACATCCTGACACTCACAACTAAGCAGACTGCTGTACATGATCATAATCCAGAGAAGGATGTAAAAAAGGGATTCAATGTTGTTGGCATGAGTATGAGTCACCAGATCAGTGTTACTGAACACACAGCTGCTGGAGATAGATTTCCGAGTAGATCATAATGGCCCTGCTTGACTTGACATGAATTGGACTTGATCAAGAAGGTTCATGGACATGAATGGCACCATGCCCTGAGCAGTATACAATGAATCATGATGGCTAATGACACTGACACATTTTGCTAACTTACAGTACCTCCCACATTATAGCTGTGTTGCTTGTTTACCTCAATGCTGAACTCCCAATCAAGCAACAAGCCATGGGAGCTGCCCTTGAAGTCCTCTATCATTGTGTTGTTCAGGCTACAGTCCTGGTGGAGAATGTTCTCCTCTGTGGCTTGTTCCAGCACTTCAAGAATAAATGTTAGTTTATGAACAAGATATTATGGTTCTCCATACCTCTGAGAATGTCCCTCAATGAAGAGACTAGTTCCTTCTTTGTTTGGAACATCGTGATGGGTCTGCCACACAGGGTCATCACTAGATGCAGATGAACTCGTTGAAACTTCATGTTCTTCTGCCATTTGGATGCTTGGTACCTTGCTGTGTTGTCATCCTTGTTGTCATGTGGGACAAACCAATAAGTGTGAAGCTTGGGTATGTCATTGATGTGCATCAGCTTTGTCATGACATTGACCTCATTGAGAAGATCCCAAGATGTCAAAGCAAGGACCCAATAGTCCTTGATGACATAGTAAACACCATCCTTCTGTGCTAGATAACACATGGTCCCTCTTCCCGAAAAGCCAGGGCTTGAAAACAAGATTTCAATGAGTTCATACCAGTCTTTGCCAACTTGCATCTTCCCAATTGGGAGACGTGAGTTTTGAAGGGGAGCCAGGGTTGGTTAAGTGTTGTTGGAGGAAACTGTCAGGAGGGATGTGGATGAGGGTGGTTCAGAGAGTAGAGAGGGGGTTGACGATGTTTCAGCAGGTGAGGTTTGATGTAGAGCCTCTGGGTCAGAGAGTAGATCATGGATCTGAGTGGATAAGGGCCAGATTTGCATTGTTGTATTAAAACCAATGCCACTACAGCAGCCGAAGGAGATCGCAGAAAGGATGTAGATGAAAGATATTGGGTCCCTGTGAATGCTGAATGGTGGGGAAATGGTGCTATCACAGTGATTGTAGAAGTGGATATGAAGCTCCTCAGCAGAACAGATTGACAATCCTAAAACAAACTGCTGCCATGGTTGCTCCAGGAAAACCAGGTATGCCTTCAAATCCATCATCTTTCCAAGACGTTTGGCTGGCTGAAAACTCTCCTTCATGTATTCACTGATCACTTTGGGACTCTGCCAAGTGATCTTGTTGAATGTTGTAGTGGCTTCATTGACTAGGACAAGGTCCAGTTTTCATTGATAGCCCCCTAATGAACCTGGAATGGGTCTACTGCTCCAATGCGACATCCATCGATGTCTACTGCCATTGTTTGCAAGACTGGGGGCAAGGGTTTGAATGATGTTTGTAATTGCATTAAAGAAGCAAATGATACATTGTTTGGTGGTTATGGTGAGCCTCTCTTCATCCAAGTTTGAAGGTGTGTTGGGAGCATCAAATGGCCATTGCCAGCACTTTGTGAAAGGATCATAGAGTTGCCAGTTAGGGTACTTGGCAGGAGTGTCTTCTGAGGTTATGGGTAAAAGTGTGGCATGGATATCTTCTGGGATTTGTTGCCATGGTATGGTGAGTGACTCGGGTTTCAGTGGCAGAATGGACTGAAAGGCTGTGGTAAAGGCTCTGAAAGCAACCTCTATGGTGTATCCAGGTGCAAGAGAAGCGGTGGCACTGTTGTTTGACTCATATATCATGGAGCCCTCGAGCTTGCTAGCTGTGTACGAGTCCATCAAGGGTACTTTTTGCCTGTCTCTGGACAGGAGGTAAGACCCAAAAGGTTTGTATATCATGTCTGTTGTTGAACATTTGATTCTTAGAGTCTGTGGTGGCATAGTCATTGAGGTGAGTTGAGGGAGGGTGGGTCACAGTGGTGCTGATGTGGCACATCATTTTCTCTCAATGCAAAGGGCAGTGCTATTAATAGAATGGCGCAATGGTAGATTTCAAAGAGGTCAACCACAAGAATGACATAAATAAGTATTTTTATTAAAATATTTGTTGAGATAGAATTCAGTCAAATGTTTGAGTGAATTGTGTGTGGTCAATTGAGGGTCTGCAGATGCTCCATAGTGCAGAATGAGGTGGGCAAATGCCCGTATTTGACAGAGGGGAATGACATTGCCCAAACATTGGCTGTTTGTTCACTTGGCGCATTTAAGAATCTGGAGTTGTAATGTGGTGTCCTCACCACATATGTCAAAATGTTGGACATAAACTAAAAATTTATCCTCCCAAGGCCAATGAATGCCAGTTTCATCCAATGGACACATGATACATCTCAACTGAGCCACGATGTGTCCTGGATCACAGTAAGTTTTCATCAGTTTTTGGTTCAGGCATTTGCTTCACTTACTGTGTAACCCACTCTGAGGCCAGTTGGCATCGCCATCAACATTCAGAACAGTGGCATCATAGCACCTGAAGGCCCACTCATTGTCAAGGGGGGAGGCAAGAAGAGTTTGGGCAGGGGACATATCTTGGACACCATAGAATGGTAAGTTTTGTATTCAAACCTTCAACCAGATTTGCAGCTTGTTGAACGGTAGCATTGCAGTGGGAGAGGCACGGTACTGCCCCCCCACAGGATGAACAACCAGTCAATGGTAGGCATTCTCACAGGCTAGATAATTGATGAGAGCAGGTCACAAGTCTGGAAGTGAAAACTGTTGGACTACTTCATCAACAGTGATGTGCCTGATTGAGGGATCATAGGTGAGATTAATGGTTGTGGATCCTACAGTGAATGTATGGAGGGGAAAGGGGATCGATGCTCAGTTCTTGGAATAGAGGCAGATGGAAATGGCAAAGTAGTTGGTAGGGGGACGTGCCAAGAACATGGTGGACATGATATCTGGTTTGGTTTCATTCAAGTCTTTGTTGTCCCTTTGGCTTTTGTCAATTTCATGATCAACATCCTCCAGATCCTATGGAGGTGCAAAAAGATCTTTCTGATGAATCAATGTCGCAAGCTCGAATGCACAACATTTTTCTGCCTGATCCAAAAAGCAACAGATCTGAGGGTCATAGTTGTTGTTGTTGCTAGCTCTCGCCAGGGTCTTGATCTCAGTTACATGTGCATGCTCTGTAATGTCTGCAGTCCACTGAATGGTGACACTGAGTCACTTTATGCTTGGCACAAAGCTCTGCATAAGTTCCAGCTTGGATATATACCAGTTGTTGATGGCCTTGTTTCCCTTCCCACACTGTGCTTCACAGTCAAGGATGGACTGCTTGTTTGCATGAAAGGTATCCAAAGCAGAGGAGATAAGCTGGAGTTCATCGTCATCAATGTGATAAGCTTGAACACAGTACCAAAAGTCAATCAATGACCATATGGCAACAACAGACTGAGGAGGGGCAGCACCTGCAATGACACCAACAATGTAGCATTGAACATCATGGTGAATGTGCTCTGTAACCTGCTTGAGTTGGGATATTCCAGTCTTGAAATGGCAAAAGCTGGATGTGGGCTGCAAAACAGAGAGCTGGAAGTCAAGTTTGGATTCACCAACTATGTTTAGACACCACTTGGCATCGTGATCCCAGAACTCCTTGTGTACATGGTGCACCATTTTGGGGGTCAGGAAGATGCTGGGACATGAGAGAAGGAAATCCTGGAAGAAAGGTTCACTGATGCCATTCAAATGAAAGCATTGTGCCTCACAGAAGAAGGCTGTCAAATTGGAGGGATTGACTTTGCCTTTCACCACCCTAAGCTGTGCGATAGTCGTCATGCCTGTCTGTGGCTTGTGGTGAAAGTTATCTCCAAATTGTTTGAACATCGCCATGATAACTGTTACGCAAGTCAACAGACTTGCGTTGAGGTCAAAGATTTACTTGCTCTGAGGGAGGTACTCACGAAGAGACACTTCATCCTCAAAGAAGTTTCAAGAGAGAGAGAGAAAACTAGGTCACAACTTAGGTGAGCTGTGGATCACAAGACTGACACTGTAATTGCGCAGAACAGGAATGAAGAGAAGGTACAGGCTAAGCAGGTATTTGAGTACTACTGATTACCTAAGAGGAATCTAGTAGAACAATGTAGAAGGTGGGGACATGTGACTACTATGAGAGAAATAGTCAGGGGAGTGGATAGTCCTGTGAGAGAGAGATGAGGGATCAAAGAAGAAAGAGTATAGGAGAGGTGAAGGCGTTGAAGGTAAGTAGATAGTTGGTCTCCTCCTCATGGTAGGGAAAGAGATCTAAATAGACTCAATGTATGGTGCGGATGAGAAAGAAGGTATGGCAAAGAAAGATGATTGTAACATTACCCCCCTCATACACTCAAGCTCCAGGCTCGAGATACCTAGACCTTTTATTCATTGTCAACCAGGGTATTGAGGTCATCGTCGTCCGAGTAAGATCCTCCATAAGTGTTACAAGATTCTGGCTGGGCAAGTGGATTGATTGGACAGTTATCGACCACATGTCCCAGGGTGTTGCATCGTCCACAGATCTGAAGATTGCAGACATTGTCGGAGTGTCCCCATTGAAGACAAAGGCTACATTGGGTCTCCAAACAATGATGTGCCACGTGACCAGGTGCTGACTCCCTACAAGAGGGGCAGGTGTACAGGGGACAGGAGAGCCTGAAGTGACCAAGATCTGAGCAAATATAGCACCTGGTGCTGGGAGAGACGGGGTGAGAGGAAGTGACCAGGACTTGAGAGGTGGAGGAAGTGATCCATTGTTCATCTGCGATCTGAATCTGGATGACATTGTTGTCTTCTATGATGGGAGAGACGGGGCAAGAGGAGATGCAAAGAGCTAGAGGGATAGGGGAAGGGGAGGTGGTGGCGGACTGATTTGTTCTGATCTGTTCAAGGTATCGTTGCTGTTTCTCATGG
>JBBPMA010000345.1:0-28163 GCA_038090075.1 Xanthoconium purpureum | reverse complement strand
TGTTACAATGGTGTTAGTGTTTTAGAATGAGTATATCTTTGTAACCCCTGGACCAAATCACGTGATTTTTGGCTCTGTTTGTAGCCATTGGCAGGTACTACCTTTCATTTCACTATACCTAAGCAAAATTCCCACAGGTGATTGCGGTGCGCTTCGCACACCGCGTTAGGGTTAGTTATTGGAACAGTTTTTGGAGTCACTGTACATGGACATCTTGGATGAAGAGCCTGAGATGGCCCAACATTTACATTAACGATGGCACTTTAGCTTTTTGCTCTGTTCACAACAATGGTTGTGGTTGACGAGCACTTACCTCTTTTTCACACATTAGCTGGCAGTGGTCTGTACAGGGTGCTATATGATGCCATCCTCGATGTTCAAAGCCCGTGCGGGCCATAGTCATGAGGACCTGTACTGCTTGAGTGAAAGTGGTAGGCATGGTCTCATTGTCATTTCAGAATGGATCGGCGAGGCACTCATCAAGTTTGGCATCAGCAGCACTGACGGATGAATGCACATATTACTTGATGTGACAGGTTATGCACCATTGGAGAATAATTTCGTGTCTTACACATTTTGGAGTGTTCTTGATGTGTCTGGAATGCCCTAGGTACATTGTGTACGTCCTGCCAGTGCGGCATGTTTGGTCAATGTGTCTTGCTGCGGTCTCTCCTTCCATCTGTCTGTCATCCCCACCTTTAAGTCTGAACCTTCTCCCAGATCCTTAGTCCATCATCTCTCCCCCTTGTGCTCTTGCTGTGCATGGTTGTATGGCAGACTGGAATGGATCCTTGGACATGGGCAGTCACGGTTATGGTATTGCTAGCATAGCGCGAACACTTTGTATTAGAACCTGAGTGACAGGAATGGACAGCATTTAAAAGCAGCACACTGGCAGCAAAATTGTTAATTACTGGCAGGAGATTCAAATGGAGGTGTCTGTTGGACTAAGCAGGGACCTAATACATGATTGTGTGGTTTCAATTACAGGCATCTAGTATATGGCAACATTAAGTGCCAACTTTCAGAGGGCGGCGGAATGTAGTAGGAATTTGCAACTCTTCTTCCAGAGAATCCAGCTCGTATCGCCAGCTATCCACTGACTCCAATCTACGTTCATCTTCGACTCCCTGGCTGTTACAGCAATGCTTACAGCTGTAGTCCTTTACGGTATTGCAAGCAAAGGCACCATCTGACCTTGCTGCAATATCTCCCAACAGTGCCACTACCTGTCCTTTGAACTCTTGGATTTCTGCCATGAGGTCAGAGACAATGGTTTTCAAGCCAGACGCCAAAGAACCTTCCACAGGCTGTACCTCAGTGCCCACGCTACTCCTGTGGTTGCCACATGCCACTTTCGATGGCGAGCTTTCATCGTCTGGGTCTTGGTCACAGCCGTGCTTGATCCCACTTGCCAGTGGTGCCATATGAACTACATTGGAGGTCAGAGTTTGAGTCACTGAGAACACAGAAGTAGGTAGTCACCTTGTGGTGCATTGGTTTGCAACATGTGGGTGCTGCCAATGATTAGAGTGACTGTATGAGGTACTACAATAACCGAATCAACATTGATTGATCTGCAGCAGCGGTTGACTTACTAATTGGGACACTCTCTGGTGATGTGTATGTTGATATGGCCTGCAAACCAGCCAGTGATCCTAGGACAAAGACTCACTTTTGTACAACACACATCTTCACCCAGGTGAGTGTTTATATCCACCAGTTTGGGTGAGTCAGAATTGCCCTGCGGCTCGCCAGAACTTGAATATGATAGACTCGTACCCGATGGTGAGGCACATGGGACTACTCGGACTCGGAAGCGACAGCAGTGCCAGAAGTGGTGAGATTTCGATCGTTTCATGAGTTCTGTTTGGATGTCCCTTTTGTGTCCAGCATGAGCCTAGGCCAGGCTTGGCTGTTAACCTGCTCAGCTGTCATTGAGGTTACTCCTAGCAGTACTAGTAGTACGAGTTTACTCAATAAGAATGAGAACATAACTATGATTGTGGTCAAGGCCATGGCTTCAAGCTGCAGTACCAGAAGTGTCAATCTCCGTGCACAGGGAACAGGAAGTTCAAGCGGACTGGAGTCTGGCAAAACCTGTATGAGCATCAATGACAGTGCCAGAATCTCCATTCAAGTTCGCAGGAGCATCGTGAAGTCTGGGGAGACTTGGCAGAGAATTTGGTGTCGCAAACCCATTCAGTGGCCCTGGGTCCCTGACTCATGCTACTTATTGGGAGATAAAACCACCATGGAATGAGCTTTGAGGAACGTACCTCTCCTGTCCTTCCTCAGGCTGCAGCGAACAGACATCCTTCACTTTCAACCCACTGCTACCATCTCATGCCAATCATACAGAACGATCACTCTGATTGCGCATCATCTGATGCAACAACTGGCCAGAAGCGTATGCACTCTAGCGCTTTGCAGCTTGAGCCTAGGAAAAAACCGTGAGAATCCAAATTTGATATCATTGACACCAGTGCTGAACTCATCCTAGAACGACCCAGGATCCACTGGTTCACCACAGAAGGCACTTCAGGTGGTCTGTGCATGCATTCTGCAACATTCAAACCCTCATTACCAATGGCCTCTTGCTTATGGGTGATGAAGAAGAGCAGGAATTTTTGACGGCTGCATGAGTAAACTTAATGCTTAATGTAATCCATGCTCATCATCTTGGTTCGTCCACAATCCCTCGCCAGGCAAAGACAAGAGTATTTGGTGTTTCATGAGCTGCTTCGCTTGGTGCCTGGGCTTGTGGCCTGATTAATGGAATCCTCAGAGGAAGAGGTAGTTGCCATTGCTGAACTGGTAATCTGATTCTGTCTTGTCCACCTGTGACTTACAATGTGTTCACATCTAGATTCAGAAGGGTACCAATGGTGCAAGAGCTGATGACACAAAGGGGATGAAGAGCGCGATCATTGACTGGATCACCCCTAAGGGTCAGTCTTTGAACCCTCATATTCCTCAAAACAACAAGTCCGGGCACGGATTCAACCATGAATGTACTGGCGCTCTTTTATGTCCTGCTGGACTTGACTGGGGCAACACTGAGTAAGTGAGGTGTGGACTTCCTCTGGTCACACAGCTCAGGGCTTGCATTCATAGGACAAGAAACAAGCTCATAAATGGCCAGATTCAGGTGGCCAGCGACCAATGGCCAGTTTTCTTGTATGCAAACTACTCATACAACCCTGAGGATTCCTGGAATGGACTACTTCAAAGTGGTCTCCTGGTCTCTGTGTGTATTCCTAGTCCTCTAATTCTGATCCTTGGTTTGAATCCATTTGAATAGGCATTCAAACATATTTTTACTTCCCCAAGCTCCGTTGACCAAGAACCAAAGGCAACACAGTCGGGAAATGCACGAATTCATGGTATGCAGTCAGTCACCAAGGCTTTGATCACCTATGTTGCTATCCAGGTAAGTTAGAGCCCTCCGGTAACCACGTATTTCTCAATATATCAATCACAGGCTCACTTCGCTCTTACATCTGCCCAGGTATTTTCACACACCAACCTTGTGATGGATTCTGAGCGTTTTCACAACAGCATCCTAGGGTTACTGTTTGATCTTGACGAGAAAGAGGAAGTAGACCAACTTCTGATGTGGTGGAACCGGTATGGCCCTTCGATCTGTGTCAACATAGTACTTAAAAATGAATAGGCAAGTGTTCCCGCTTTATGCTGACGTCGAACGTCTGCTATCGAAGAATAGTGCTTTGGCATGGATTCACCAGAAGCATGCAGAGATTTAAGACAACGATGTGGGAGAATAGCCTATCTTAATATCACTGATGTCTGGCTATGTACAAAAGTCAAATGCTCCTAATTCCAAATAATTTGATACTGCTCATTTTGTGAAGGATTTCATCATACGGCAAGAGTGTACTGATTGTCGGATACTGCTGGTGGTCAAGTGTCCCTGTCTGTGAGGGATGTCAATCTAAAGCCAGGATTGCTTATATGGGCCATACCAGTCTGCATTATGATTTTGGGCATTGTTCTCTCAATGGTGTTAGTGATCAAGCATGCCGTTCTGCAAGGTATCCCAATACAGAGCAAAGATTGCTGACTTGGGCCATACTGGCCTGCACTATGTTAATTAGCGACATTCGCCTGATGGTGCAGGTGGTCAAGAGTGTCTGTCTGCAGAGGGTGTCAATACAGAATAACGATTACTGACATGGGTCATACTAGTGTTTTAAAGTCTGGTCTGGTCCGGTTTTTTTGCCCTTTTTGGGCACAACCGGACCCAGACCGGTTTCCACAACCCCTCAAATCTATGCAACTGCAACTGAAACCAATCAAGACCAGTCTTGATCGGTTGCGGTTGTGGTTGTGACCAGTTGTGACCGGTCCTTCATGCAACTGGTTGTGGACCGACATGCAACCATTGCAGACGACTTGCATACTCACCCCACAAGGCCAAGCGCACTCAATTACCAAAACGGGATTGTGACTCAACGGTTATCAATATTGATCATCATCACTCCCACCACCATCATCCTGGCCATCAACTCAGACAACATCATGCACCACCACCACCATCACCACCACACCTTGTACAAGCCAAGATCTACCAGTGCGCTGCTTTCTTCGGTTGTCTTCTTTTTTTTTTTCTTTTTTTTTCTTGTCTTTCTTATGACAGGACATGACGGCTTTGACAATGCAACACACTCAACGTCTAAGTTGACACGTCGCCCTCACCCAGGTGACTCTCATTCTCGGATGACCGACACACCACCAACACGAACTACGACCAAGTCATTTGCCACCACCCATCTTTGTCCTCGGCTGGCCACTCTCCTCCTTGCCATCACCCATGACAGGACAATGGCAACAATGGCAACAACACGACAATGTCAACGCCTATGCCCTCGCCCTTTCCCTCAACGACCACGGTGACATATCAACGCAACAACAATGAGGACAACGTGACAACGTTGACACCTACGCCCTCTCCCCTTCCCTTTCCCTCGACGACGATGACAACGCATCAACACAACAACAAGGACATCAACCTCGATGTCGACGCCCTCTCCCTCTCCCTCGCCTTCTCTCCTCCCTTTCCCTCAACGACCATGACGACGCATCAACGCAACAACAATGGCAACAACAGCGTTGATGCAACAATGACAATGTTGACACGACACCCTCTCCCTCTCACCCTCCCTTTCCCTCGACGCAACAACAGTGACCCGAGGACCACAACGATGACAACAACAACGGTGCATCTCCCTCACCCTCAACACTATGATGACAACATGGACGAGGATGTTGTCCCCACCTAGGTATCATGTAGAGTATTATATATGTAGATAGTATGTAAAATAAAAATAAAAAATGCTCCCTCGTCCCAAGGCAACCGGTCCTCCAAAAGACCGGTTGTGACCGGTTGCAACTGGTCTTTGCACCTGCACAAAAGCAAGGCAACCACAACTGCAACCAACCAAGGTTTGGCCAGGACTGGCAACCGCGGTTTGGTTGCAACTGGTTGCGTCCAGTTTGGTTGCTGGTCTTTTTGCCAGTCCATAACCGGACTTTGGAACACTAGGTCATACCACATCAGCAAACCAACCTCCTCCTAGACATAGCTGGACAGTGTTGGCTGGCTCAATAGACTATACAGAAGTTTACAGTAACGTTCCCAATTGTCTGGATCTGGACAAAAGCCTATAGTCTGGTCCCATTCTTTTCTATGCTGGACTAGACTGGACATAGATTGCTATAATGGAAAGATGGCCCTAGTGTTACAACCAAGACAGAGCTGGGCAGTCTGTCATAGACTGGACTAGACTGGACTAAACTGGACATAGATTGTTATAATGGAAAGATGGCCTAGTGTCACAACCAAGACAGAGCTGGGCAGTCTGTCATAGACTAGACTATGGTATATGCAATGCTAAACAGGTGGCCACCTAGGTCAATTAGACTTGATGTAACTTTCCAAATAGGGCTAAATTGATCACATCATAGGAAACAATGACATTCAACAGATTGTAACAGAAAACAAAATCATAGCATATCTCATTAGTCAAGGGTGACATCAAACCCACACCCGCTGACGACTGGTACTCATGCCATTACTGAACATCACGTCAGAAAAATATAATACTAGTGAAATAGTCCTTGCCTTCCAAGTTGGGCCCATCGCTTGTGCAAGGCACTCGTCTTGGCGCGGTGAACAGCACTGGTATCACATTTGCTCATTAATCCAAGTATTTCTGTGTAGACCGGCGAATAAGTAGTAACCCTGAAGTTGACTTTGCCCTGGCCTGAAGCAATCTCATTGAGTACAACTTTGAGCTGCAAGTTGATTAGTGTCAAGAAACAGATTACAATGAGAAACAAACAGCAGTGGCGGCAATAGCCACTGTAACCCTCGGAACCTCCCCAGCAAATACCTCGGGGAACAACTTGCCGACTGAAGCAGGGCTGGTATAGAAGAAGTCAACAATAAGGCCTGAAAGGGCAGGATGCGCGAGATTATTGGCGTGTCCCTGAAAACAGTGTCAGTTGGCATGAACTGAAATGGAATGTCATACCTCGGCGTCAGATCCATCCTTCAAGAATAGGCCACTGTTGCCTAAAAGGCTTTTCGAGATCTCAATATTTTGTTCGCGGTGATTTTTGGGATTCCACTGGTATCATTGGATAACGAAGGTATGAGCCTTTTTCCTCAACGTGGAGTGCCAATTACCGAGGTCCTCCCATAGCTAGCATAGGTGAATGGGGATGTCACGAGAGATAAAGGTGGAGGGTACATATAAGCCTAGCAATACTTGATGCATTGTGTGGCCACCAACCTGAATGTTCTGATCAAGTGGGGAGACTGCGATCAAAAATATAATGACTTACTGTCGGAAATGATCAAGCCTTGAGCTCGACACTCGGCAATGGCCTCATCGATATACTCGACAGCTTTAGTGTTAAATGCGACATGGATAGGGAACGGATCGATGGAAGCAGCATCACAATGGGAAAATTGTTTTGCACGTTCAATCACGTCACGAGTTGGTGGGTTGTAGTATTGAAGCTGCCAGGGTTCTGAGCGTTCTGTTGCTGAGTTTACTGGAAGGTTGGTAGATGGACGGTCTCAGCCATCATCATTATTTGCAGCTTCTGAGTCACCTGTAGCATTGTTAGCAGACCCAGCTTGCTGCAGCCTAGCTGCAAGCAACTGCGAATTGCTCGGCAAGTGCAGAGCACGATTCCATTGGTGGTGAATGGTCACAACGTTCTCGGGTAGTTGCGCAGGCATGGATGGCAGGCTTGGGGCCAGGTTACCAGATGAACAAGAAATAGGTTGACTTGGTTGGCATTGTGGGCCTGCGCCATCAATATTTGTCCTGTCAGTATTGTCTACAATCATAGTAGTAAGTCGTCCAAGTCGTCATCAAGCGCAATGAAACGTACCAGGGGTGTGATCATGCCCATCATGCGTAGCTGCAGTGTCACTATGGGGTTGCGAACGCATCTGACTTGGGGCTTGGTCATCATGTAGATATGCAGCAGGCTGGCTCTGTTGATGTTGTGCAGTTGCACCATTTGTCCCGTTGTTGTTGTCTATGGTAATGACAGTTAGTACGGTTCATATAACGCAACATAACATACTGGGTGTGGGTGGTGTTCTTCAAAAGTACTCTGGAAGCGCAATCAGACATGTCAGGTTTAAATGCCAGACATCCTACCTGGCAATGGCAATGATCTCAGGTCATTCTCATTATCTGTGGGGAAAACAATTTCAGTGAAAGGAACTTGAGATGCTTGGTGACGTACCTTCTCTTTGGTAAAGAGCTTCCTCTGCAATCCTATCATCCTTGCTTGGGGAGGCCTCATCAATCTCGAGAGGTGGGAATAGGTTAGTAGAGTACGCCGGAATGTCATGTGG
This sequence comes from Xanthoconium purpureum, assembly GCA_038090075.1. Classification (NCBI taxonomy): domain Eukaryota; kingdom Fungi; phylum Basidiomycota; class Agaricomycetes; order Boletales; family Boletaceae; genus Xanthoconium; species Xanthoconium purpureum. The sequence goes on along the minus strand of JBBPMA010000345.1, from coordinate 20,260 downwards.
TGAAAGACTTACCTGCATATCTTCCTGATCGTGGAGGTCAGGGGCAGCAGAGAGGCTGTGACCAGTCCTATTCATGCTAAGCGGTTGGCCATAGAAAGAGGCAGTTCACTGCAATCTTGCGGGATTTGGCAAGGAGGCAGCATCTGGCTGAGGATGTTCGAACTGAGAGGATCGTGGAAGGTCGTCCATGTCCGAGATACGAGATGTAGAAGGAGTCGGAGACCGTGCACGTTGAGAGGATGGATCACGCTGTTTGGCCAGACCTCGTTCGCCTGTGGAAGAACAAATAGATGGTGCACAGGATGTTGCTGCAGTTGAGTTTGTTCCCAAAGACCTGCCCGAAAATAACAAGGTACTCCGCGACGATGGTGGTCCAGAACCTCTCGACGATGGTTGGGAAGATACTCCACAGAACCGGGCATGAGGGGGAGCCTGCGTATCACTCTCTGCCCAGGATGTAGTGTCAGGAACCCTGAATCCAAATTGCTGACTGGGTGTTGCTTGTAAGAATTGAGGTTGTAAAGACGACTGAGTGGGAGTCCAAGATATGGCTACCTCATCAGAGCTATCTCGCTTTGTACAGCCGTGTTCACCGACAGCCTGGGAGGACGGTGCCATGGGGTTCATATTTTCACCTTGTGTAGCAATATTGATTTTTGAAGGTCATTTGGACCGTTCTGTCTGGATTCGCTCAATTTGCTTCATCTGGGACAATCGGCCCCCGTGACCTCTCCCAGGGCACTCAGAGCGTCGTGTTCTGGCTCCATCAGTGACAACTTCAGTCCCAACACGACTTAGAACTGGCAATGCAGGACAAGTATGTCACACATGTACCTGGGGGCACCTCGTCTGGAGCTGTCCGAGGTTTCTTTGGCCTGTCTTCAACATCATCATCACTTTCGTAGATGATTCTGCGCTTGGCCATTGTGCAAAGGAGGAGAGGGCAAAGGACCGCATGGTGAGTTTTCACCGTTTTGTTCCACACAAAGCGACGGGTGCATGCTTGTATATGTCAAAGGAATTTCATTACAGGCTGAATTCTGTACAAGTGCTGTCAGGGTATTTACTTTTGTTTATACCTAAACTGTACTATGTCAGCTAATTGTATACTATTTACTCTATGTAGTACATAGTAGCTCATAGTAGTCCAATATACAACACTACACACAGATCATGATCATGAAGGTGCACTGGTGGTATAGTTCTGGGTCTGGGAAGGTAAACTGGAAACATTGATTTTGGCCCAACTTGTACCAGGGCTTGACACGCCAGGGCTGTGCAAGTTTGATGTGGTGTCAACATGAGCATGTCGTTTCAACAACTGAGAGCCTGACTCGTCCTCATTTTCAAGGTGGTGTTTGGAACTACTTGTTGACGAAGCACCTGGCATCTGAATCATAGGTAGCCGTGGCAGTGGAACTTTGGGCAAGACCGTGGAGGGAGCAGTCAAGGGAGTGACTGGTATTGAGGAAGAACTCGAGGTGCTGCTACTTTGTTGTACAGTACCCTTCCTTGTATTTGGCATCTTCAGTACCCAGGAATTTGCTGGGAGCTTCACGAGCACCATGACGATGGCATCAATAAAGTTGTCATGGGTGAAATCCTGATTGGCTTGAAGATTCCCAGCCTGCAATTTGATGGGTAAGACAAGCTCCTTCCGGATCTTCTCGAGAAGGGGAATGAGAGGTTGGAAATACGAAGAGATGTATGGGACCATAAGTGTTGTCCAGCCGAAATTGGATTGAATGGTGACGACTTTGAGGGTGCTGGGCTGCATTACGGCAAAGAAAGGGTTGAAGCACTTGAAAAGCACTTTTGCAGGTTTGGGTTTTCCAGGCTCATTGTACAGGAGACAGACAGCGAGCAAAATATAGAAAAATGATTCCAAGTCATGGTGAGCTTGATGCACCACCGCTGTGCTGGGTCCTACGTGGCTGAGCTCTGTGGCCATCCATGCCCATGTACCCTAGCGTAAATATGTCAGAAAGACTATAGATGTACAACTGAAAATGTATGGTATGCTGAAGCAGGCTTACATCGATCGATGAGCCGGTATCACTCAGGAGGGGCTCATTGGCCACGGGGATGACAATATTATGTGTATCTTTCAAGTTCGTCCGAGATAGCAGTTCTGTTTCACCACTGATGTGAACTCCAGTAGCACCGGTAGCGTCACCCTGAGTGAGGTTCTTGGAACAGGAATTGACCGTTGGGACAGCATAGCCCCAGTCACTGAGGAGACTGTGATGTGACAGCCTCTGGATTTTCGCCCAGACTGCGGCTTTTTCGGGCTCTTGGAGTGCTCAGTCAAGGAAATCTTCACTAATGTTGCTATGTATCGCCACAATGAGCAACAGGTTGAATAAGCTGATATCACAGTGAAGTATGTTCACCTGCTTCAAAGCGTTGCGAGGAGCTAACAGCCATAAGTTTTTGGGTTGAGTGATAGTAGCTTGGACGCACCACATAAACAATCAATGAGTCCGACAAGCAACTCAGAGAGTGAACTGAAGTCAAAAATGGGATAGCCTCTCGGTCTTGAAACCAAACATGACAGGACACGTAAGTAGTACAAGGGTTGAGAGGACAGACTGAGGAGTGTACGAAGGATGTGGGTTGAATGGTTGATGGACTCCTGTGTGACAGGGTGTTGAGTCTGAACCTGTTGCTCGTGTACCAAAATCGGCACACCCTTCACCCCAGCCATCTCCAACATCTTCAAGATTCGGCCTTCTGTATATCGTCATAGCAGGTCTACCCACGAGTCCTTAACAATGACATCTTGCTCTTCTTTGTCAAAGGTGACCTTGCCGCTCCACACGGTTGTGCCCTGGCTATGTAGCAAACCGGAAAAGAACAGTAGCGTATCAATGAGTACGTGGTATTCCTTGCCCTGCTTGACTATTCGGATTGTCTTCTGACTGTTCTGGGTGGGGGAAATGGTTGGATTGAAGCCGAGCATGGTCCCCTCTGTGAATGTGATACCAAGAAGGATGCGGAGAAATTGCTGGGGAAATAGGTGGATGTCAAGAGGATATGTAGAGATGGATCCCCCCCGGTCGAAGAGTGTAAGAATGATCACCATGCCTAAGAGTTGAATACCGGGCACTGCACAGCGCCCATCCTGAGCTTCAAGTAGGAATGCTGCTTTCCCGGCGAGTTCAACATAGGAATCCTTCTTGTACTCTTCACTGTATTTCTTCTTCACCTCTCCTACAGAATAAATGTCAGTTCACATGTCAAACTTCTCTTGTTGGGTGACCCATTTTGCGATTACTCCCTCTTCGCAAAGCAGAAGGTCTGGCTTTTGAATAGCGCCACTCAGACCATTCACAGGGTTGTTCACCGCCTTCCCAGTCCATTGTCTAACATGACGTTAGCCATGAAACTGCAAACAGAGACTACTCTAGCTTACCTCGTCCACGTATGCAAATGTGGCACATGCTGAATGATGCCATTGAAGAACTCTGCAATCCTTTCTTCCAAGGGCTTTGGATTTGGAACTTCCGGGAAGTATGCCCAGCAATTTTTTAACTGATGCTGTGTCATTTGCATGTTACTGATAATGTTGTCGATGGTACAAGTGGTATTCGAAGCAGTGTTTGATGGAGGAAACAACCTGCTATCTGGGTAAAGTTTCTCCAGGAATTCCATTGTCTCCTGCTGATTGAGTGACCAGTGGACAGGGGCTGTGTCTTCTACGATCTTGGGGTCCATGGACTCACGATATACATCCTCCCTGCGGCGGAATTGAGGTGGTGTAGCCAACTGTGTACTTCCTGGTCAGCTACTTCATTGCTGTTCACTAGCACACATGATGAACCGCACATAACAGGAGTGGTGTATCATGCTTAAGTAATGGTTAGAAAATTTTGATATGAGCCATATCAGGTATATTTACCCATTGTATACTACTCATCTTGGTAGTGGGTTGAAGGAGAGGTATTGACAGTGGTGGTAGAAGTGAGGGTGTCATCAAGTTGTTCAAGTTGGGTAGACGGCTTATCAATTGATGGATTGCATCGAGGTTGATTACTATATAGTACATAGGGGTTCTACATGCTGCAAGTGAATTATGATGGACATAACGCATAGTAAAATTCCTTAGACCAGAACTTATTGAGCCAAAAATCAGTCGACAACTCGTAACTATTCTGCCTTGATAGACGAGAATGGGCCTCCTTACCGAAGCTCGGAATCAAGTGTGCCACAGATCGAATGTGTGATACAGGAACAACACCCCCAATTTGTGTCCCGTTTGATTTTGTCGCCCGTCTAAGCAAATGCATCCCCATCCCTGGATGAACATTGCTCAGACTTCCTTGTTGAGACACAATGTTGAAGCATTGGACATAAGCGACGATATAGTCTGCGTTCATTGGGCAGAATACGAGTCTGAGCTGCGTGACAATGTGACCTACCTCCATGTCTTAGTAGCGCATTCCAAGATACAAGCTCAAAACCTGTACCTTCGATACCTTGGCATGGCCAGTCGCTATCAGAGCTGGGACTGGTGATGACAGCATCATAAAGTCCATGAGGGCGATCGGGGGAGGCTGGGAATGCTCTTAGAGTTTGTGGTACATCCACTCGTTTGTCTTCATGATAGAAGTACTGTTGAATGCGTAATTTGTACCATATCTGAATGTGATCAAATGGGAGTGGGCAACGAGGGTCCTGCGTCCTGACGCCCAAAACATCATGAATGTCCATATGGTCCTGAATACGCTGTAAAAACTCCCAAATTGCAGGGTGGAGGTCTGGGATTCCAAAAATGGTAGCGGCTTCATCGATAGTCATTCGAAGGGAGGGTTTATTTGTGAGATGAAAGACGGTGGTGGAGGTCACGAAGGTGTGATGTGGTTTCAGAGCACTGGGGATGCAACCACGTGCAATGGCATCAGCGATGGCGAAGTAGTTAACGGACGAATGGGATATATTCATATGTTCATGTAGGGAGGGAGTGTCTGAGTCGTCACGAACATCCTCTCAGTCAAAGTCAAGGTCTTCATCCTCAGATAGGAGAGACTCTTCATGCCAGGCTGCAAAATAAGTTGCGACGTCGAAACAGAAACACTTGTCAGAATGATCAAGACAACGGGTGATCTGGTCATAGTAGTTTTGGTTGTTACTTGACTGAGCGGGAACCTTGATTTCTTGAACGTGAGCATGCTCAGTCGCATCGGTGGACCATTGCATGACAGGACCAGAGCGTTGAATGCTTGAAACCACACTTTGAAGTAACTCCAGTTTTGGTATCTCCCAAGAGTCTTTGCGACCACTGGCCTGCGTGACGGCATCTTTGTTGTCATGAAATAATTTAAGTGCATCCTTTAACTTGGTGAGTGATTGTTCGGAGAATATCAGTGCTTGCGCGAGGTAACGGAACTCAACCAGCATGCGGATCACAATGAGAAATCGTCGGGGGACTGCGCCAGCAATAACGCCCACAATATAGTGCTGGATTGAATGGTGGTCATGCCCAGTGACCTGCTTCAACTTGGAAATGCCATCCTCGAATTTGCGGTACCCAACTGTAGGTTGCAGAATGGAAAAGCGAAAATCGATCTCGGGAGCGGTGACGACTTCAATGCACCATTTGACGTCATGGTCCCAGGAAAACTGGTAGAAGTGATGAAGGGCCTCTGGATGAAGGAAATGGGATGGACAAGACAACAGCCAGTCCATCCAAAATGGTTCAATAACGCCATTCAAGCAGAGGATCTTGACAACCTTCAAAAACACTTTATAGTCAAGGGGGGAACACTTTTCGTACGCTTTGCAAATGGTGTTAAGAGTATAGGATCTGGTGCACGGAGGATGTAGAATGGGGTTGCCAAAATGCTTCGAAGTGGCTGTCGTGAATGGGGATGCTTTAGGGTTCATACACGCCACGAGGGACTGTTCTGGGGTGTCTGCAATATAGGCAGCAAGGGGGGTATAACAGTACCGCAAATTGCCAGCGGGATCATTCATCATAATCCCGACGCGTGCGGCTATCTTCAGCAGTTCCAGGACCTCATGTAATGCTTGGTGGATTAGCCTGTTGTGCAGAAGGCCCCGGGTACGCGTATCTTTGTGAGTGAACTTGGGAATAGGAAGGAGAGCAAGGAGGAGGTACGTATGCAGGGAGATCTTGGAACGAATGGCCGGATCTATATTAGTGAGGCTAATAAGAAGGGGATACACCATGTGGTTTCCACTCATCACAGAGATGTTCGTCTTATCTGAGGAAAGAACGACACCCAACACTGTCACACCTTCAGGAAGTGCTTCCTAGTATTGATGCCTGATGAATGCGATAGTAATTACAACTCGGAAAGTGGAACATACCTGGATTTCCCATGCGCGTTTGCTGCTCAACCAGTCCTCATACATGCAACAAACATGAGCAGCTGATGTCCAAACTTTGCGGGGGACGAAGGCTATGTGGGGAGAAAGCAGTGGATGGCTCAATAGAGACTGTATGCAATTGAGCGCTGGGCGATAGAATAGCCGGACTGGTTGCTTGGTGGGAGCCTCACTTTGCAATCGTTGGCATAACCACGTCAGTCCCGACAGAAGACTCTCTATACGTCCCTGAAGTTCCTTCGCAGTTTGAAACAAGAGTGAGAGGTGCTTGATCTGAGTCGATCAATCACAGCTTGGGGCAGAAGTGTTGATTACTTACGATCGTTAGCGATAACAGGGAGTTGATAGCGGCCATGCTAAGCCCTGAGCATAAGCACCAAGAAGAAAACTCCCACTCTTCACGAGAAGCAAAGGGGAAATACAAGTTTTCCTGTCGTTTCTCAGCATGCTCATCTTGCCAGAATAGGTCCATGAACGTGGCCCTGCCAGCATAGGAGTTGCTGCAACCTGGAAAGTACTCTGTAAATTTCTGTCCATTGTCAACGTCCGACATCCCATAGTATCCCGGTTCTTGATCAAAGCTAGCAAGTCCAGAGTCAGAAGGTAGAAATGGAGGATGATCAAGTTCTGACTGGGAGTCCAAGTCAGTGAAGCGAGACACGTCAGGAACTGGAATACTGCTGGCAGGACCAGCAAATTGATCATTGTCTTGGGGCAACTCGGAGTCATCCCTGTTTGAGTGGTCCTGGTACCAATTTGTTCCATAACATGGGCCAATCAGCTGGTTCAGATGTCAGAGGACATTGGTCTTGGAGTAAAATTTCTTTCTGCATCACAGACAACTGAGTTTCTTGGCCCTTCCACAATTTGCTCTCGCTCTGGGCATTGGCGTGACTCAAAGTTGAAGACCAGAGCAACTTATGCAGTAAGCAGGCCATGTGTGTTTGTGTATGTAAGTAATTGACATGAGTTACACTTCAAAACTTCTCCCAGCCACCAAAATGAGCACCCCGAGTCTGCCTCTACGACCAAGTCAAGCGGCCTCCCCTCCTTTCCAACAGCCCATATCAGATGAAGTATTCCATTTAGCACCATTTTTGACACTTGATCACCATACCATTTCCCCCTCGCGGGGCGACATGCTGGACCTAACCCAATATCATCAAATACCCTCCAACCACGGTATCCATCCACCAGCATCCCCTCACAATCCAAATCACCCTGAGGCTCAAGATGATATTTCCCACTCTCTCGAAGGCTCAGAGGACGATTGGGGGGATAATGATTCACTCCATCATCAAGGTGTAAGCTTCCAGCCTCTTCTCTCACTGTCGCTGACTGTTTGTATTCTGACATGTATGTACTTAGGAACCCGATGACGTATGCCATATTATTCCTTGCCCCCACAACGCTCGAGAAGCCTACCTTTTATTGGAGGCGGCTCAAGCTGATCGTCATATCCTCCATGCACGCAAGACACTTGCTTGCCAGATCATCCACCGCAACACGCTGGTCCTTCAATACAACAGAATTGTCCTGGAGAGGACACAAGATGACCTGCGTGCCGCTGACTGCTTCGTTGGGCAAGTTCGCTTCTCGATCCGGAAAAGTGGCCACAGTGCAGCGTTTGAGTATGCAATGCAAGAAGATCACTCACTGCGTACATCAGGTAACTTCCCAAACCTTCTCGTGTTGTACCACGCAACTAACCTACAGTTCGTTGCAGAGCAACCATCAAACCCTTTGTTATTTGACGTTGATCTTACATAGTGTCCCCGGCTTTTTTTCATTAAGTACTATGTACATACTATGTACATGTATTCCTATGTACATGTATTCTTGATTTCTTGTATCTTCTAGTTCTGTGGCCGAATATCACACAGGTGTATGTCCTTCCAAATCAGTGAAATGGTGGTGTTGAATCACTAGCATGGGACTTCAAGTTGGATAGACTCGGACATGTTGAAGTTGGTGGTTGAACTTCCATATTGGATGAGCCCTGTCACGTTCTGTGACAGACCAGGACAGCATTGATCCAGGATGTCGTATGTGCTTGACGTCGCTTGGTTCAGCTGTCAAAAGGTCCAAGATCCACAGACTGTGGCACCCTATCCCAGAATAGGACAGGTTGTGACAGCTTGTTTCCCACATGGGTCACTGTCACCTTGGCTAAGTCAAAAGCTGGTTTGCTGATGTAGAGAAACCAGCATGGAACCAAGAGTTTCCAACATCTCCTCATGGACTGTTTTCAGTGGCATGGCAGAAGGGAAGACAAGGGGTTATCATCCGTTATCAAGATGTACACTACTGTTTTTTTTGCATGGTCTCTAACTTAGTCTAACTTCATTATGGGGTTCGGCTAGTGTTGCCGTGACTTGGCTAGCCATGAGCTGACTTCGGCCCCATTTGGCTTAGCACGCGACCCGGCCTTTGCCAGTTCCTGAGGCTGTCTTTTCCTGACCAGGAGCCGACGGTTCGGTTCGGTTAATGGCTAAAACCGGGACAGACCGTTGCCCAGCCCAAGCCGACCTCGAGCCGACTTAAACCAATAGAGTGCACACTGTGCTGCACATTGATTGCGACAACAGTGAATTGATCGAACACACACAACAATATTGAGTACAACATTTGAAAAAGGATAAGTAAAACTCAGTCTCAGGCTCCCAGCACTCGTTTCACCGTATCTATCCAACAACAGAAGAAAATGTATTTCGTAGTTGTAAAAGTACCAGTGAACTGCAAATGGCTTCATGGTAAACTAGTAAAACTGTTAGCAAGTGAAAGGTACAAACGTTTGCAATAGAAAACGGACAACCTTTTCGTCTTGATCCCTTCCTTGTGTTGGATACAGGTTTTAGCATCATTTATTAATTGGTGTCGCAGGCACCTTAGAGTGTGAGGGGCCAAGCAGCTCTTGCACAGGCTTTGTACGAGACTTGGGGGACTGCAGTGCCTCATGTGGCAAGCATGGGCTTGATGTTGACTCTGTGGCACGGAGTGGTGGAAAATTGGGGAAGGAGAGGTCATTGGCAACCTTTGTCATGGCCACATGTGCTGTTGTGATAAGAGGCTGGAATAGCATTCAAATATAGTCGTAGTCGGGCTCCTCTGAGAAGGAGAGGGTCCGTGAATACGTGAGGAGGGTTGCAAGCTCCTGCGGCAGTCCACCACATAGTGCCTCAACAGGGGTCTTCTGCTTCAGTGTGAGTATGGATCTTCGCATGCATGTATCGGTTACCCAAGGCAAGGAGCCGCACGAGAAGAAGATAAGGAGATAAGCCAACGATTCGATGTTGTCACAATGTCCCAATTGTGCGCCCAAGTGACTGTTGATCGAGGCAAAAGCTGGTGTGCCAGTAAGGCGGCGAGCATGACGAAATGGGATGTGATTTCCCATGGTTGAATCACAGTATTTCGTGGCAATTCCAAAGTCTATGAGAAACGTGGTGTGAGCTCGATCCACCATGCCCATAAGAACATTTTGAGGTTTTATGTCGCCATGAACATAACCACGACTATGAATGTGTTGGATACACGAGATCTAACACGTCAATCAGTAGGCGGCTTGGACTGGGAAGATCATATATTACAATACTTACAAGTTGGTCTGCAAGGTAAGCTACACTGTGTACATGGAACTGTTTGTGTCGACTAAAAAGTTGGTGCAACAAGGGGCTGAGAAGACCGAGGACCAATGTGTCATAGTTGGCTTCTCTGCCGAACCAGTGAGCATGGGGAATTCCATCTGCACCCCTGATATCTCTAAGAACTTCATATTCATGTTCCAAGGACAACGTCCCATCCACGCTGAGCTCGAGTTTGACCGCATACGCTTTATTGGTGAGAATATTCATTGCTCTGTATACTTCAGCTATTTCTGATCGTCAGCATACGAGTCTACGAGAGGGATCCAGGTCCAGGTCCTGCGGGTTGTGCACAGTCGACTAACATGACATACCATAGGCACCTGTGCCAAGGAGCTCTTTTATCCGCAACCTGCCATCAACATGTATTGGAATGATGTTCATGGTCACCGCTGTGAGTCGAAGCCACCGGTAATTGTGGATACTGGTTGTTGGGGTTTGAAAGGTGTAGAAGGGGGGGAAAGCAGTAAAATTGGAAGGTGCGTGATCCGCATGGGTGCGATTCAAATGACCAGTCACCATTTTGGCAGTCTGTGAGAGTCAGACCCAATCCATACCATGGCTCTGGAATGGCTGTGGCTACAACAGCATGGCTTGCTGTTATTAGCTCGCAGTTGGCTCGCAAGGTGGCTCCGATCAACTAAAAATATACTCGTTTCAGGTTCCAAATGAAGCCAGCTCATATGGATCTCTGGCGCCATTCCCATCCTTCCAAGTGACAGCCAGATTTTCAACATGTCCAGCACTCTCGTTTTGGGTGGAGGAACTTCAACCTCCTACAGCATTTCTTACAGTGCTAATTGTCACACATCAGTCAACTCAGGCAACACTCAGTTGTCCAGTCCCAGTCCTGTAACCTTGGTCACTAATTGTTTCCAGCAGACCCGCTTAAAATCAATCCCATGCACTTTGCCACCTTCCTCCCCCCTTCCTGCAAGTTCCCACCGTAACGATAATGCTGGCACTTGTACTCAGAGCCAGAGCCCAGTCTCGGAATCAGGGATTCAAACCGCATCCTCGGCCAGCTTTTCAACAGTAACACCTCCGCAGCAACCTGAAGTCCAGGAACTCCAAGCAATCGATGCCACTGTATCCTCGGACTCCTTGCTTGTAGGCTCTCATCTTTCATCTGAACATGTACAAGCTCATCAGGAGCTCCACAAACCCGCTGGTAAGTATTAAGACGCAACCTATCCACCATTGACTTTACTAACCTAATCGATGTCACAGCCCTTCATACGAAGATTATCCCCACCCTCATATCGGAAATCAATGCTGAATACGTTGTAAGTCTACACGATGGATTGGTCACCCCCCCAGATTTCATCTCACTTCACTACTTCACAGGTTTTTCAGGTGTCTCTCAACATGAGTTTTCGTTGCTTGCATTGATGATGGATGATAGAGCCTTTCAAGTATCCAGGCAACCTAGGTGTGTGCATCATCTATCCATTTAGGGAATAGCGCTGATGCTTTGTTGGGCCCTGCAGGTTCACGTACCTTGCAAGCCGCAAACTCCTTATTGTCCAATGGGTGACGGAGGTCCACAAAGCCCCTGTTGCCAATTTTGTCAGGGTTATGACTCGCTTCCAGCAGGCAGATTACCCCCACCAATACGTTCGTATTCACACTGCCACAAACAGCAGTCTTGAAGCAGAGACTATTTCTGCGGTGACCGACCTCAGCTTGGTCTTTACATCTGTGAGGCCCACAAAAGAAAAGATCCACAAAATACCGTTTATCCTCAAGTGCACCTTCACTCAGCCTCATGATGAGATCTTTGACAAGGTCGAAGAACTTATCGCCACTCGCCCTGAAGCATCCATGGTCGTCGTCATCCTCATCAAGGAAGCTGCCGCTTACACATCTCCTGCGGAAGGCTCTCCTGCATGGGAGTGCTTCAAGCAGGATGAGGTGGCAAAGTCTCTCAAAGGGTTCATGTCGGTCTGTGATCTAGAACCTGAGGTTCAAGATGGGCGGAAGAGTTTATGATTCCGGTCGCTACTTCAGGACATATGTGGTGTAGTATCAATGAGGTCAAGTATTACGTGTGGTTGAGACAATCTACTGGAGATGACCCTGCTGAGAGGATCAAGATCGATGCCCAAAATGTACATCAAACAGAGTGGAGTGCACATGGGGTATGTTTTATTCCTGTGTATAGAACCGCTGAATCCTCGTAGAATGGATCATAGGTGCTCCCGGGTGATGAGGGGGCTATGGACCACATGAAAAGGATCCTAAACAAGGGGCTGGAGCTGATCAGACTGGACATGGTCCAGTTTTGTGAGGAGATTGCACATATTAATGGCATCATGCTGGATGCTACTGGCATGAATGCTCAAATCTCACTCCCCGCCTCATGGGACCACTTCCATACTGTGCTTATCGACACGAAGACAGTAACTGCACACGAGCGTTACATGTGATGGTACAAGAGTTCTTTCAGGGGCAAGAAACGCTCAACATGGTCAGACAAGTCGTACGCCCCGTCCAGCAATTCATCCCAGAGTCAGAGATCTGAAGACCCCGAGCCTCAACGCAAGCACACTGCTCATCGAAGTTGAATTTGTCAGTTATGCAACTCCAAAGAACCTTTGTAACATGACTCCCCCTTGTTTCTTCTACTTCGTAAATCTGATCGCGGTTTGTTACGTTTGTATTAGCCAATTCTGTTTATGTTCATATTTCGTGTGTTCTCTGAGCACATTGAGTCCCTTTGACGGCCACTCAATCGTTGTTCTAGGGTGTTTTTGCCATATAAAAATCAATTCTGAATTCAGGGAAATGTACTATTGACAATGCCCCCTTGCCGTCACACAGGTGAGGCCTGTGAGGAGCACACTCAGCCTGGTCGTGCTGTGCCAGAGCCAGGCACCACCACACAAACACACACAGACGACACCCGTGACCCTGTTAATGACACTCTGGGTCCCAGAAGACATCGCCCTCCCCACTGCTTTCTTCAGGGAGACAAACCTAACAGTCCTAATCCTGCTCCCACACCTGCTCAAGCTGTGCGACCAGTTCATGGTTCAGGACCTGAGTCACCAGATGGTCCATGTCACCCCTCAGCCCTGGCTGCTCAGGAGGGATCAGAGTTTATCAACATCGATGCTGAGCTCGACTGGGACAGGGATGAAGACAAGGACAAGGACGAGCCTCAAGAGTGTCTGATCCCACAAGCACGAGCGCACCAAACTGATAGAAGACAGAATTCCTTGAACACTGGGGCATCTACCTCTGACCTCCTAACTCCTGAGAACACCTTAAATGACCGATCTGCCAAAGACATTAACCACTTCTTTGAGAAGATTCGCAAAGTGTCATCAACGTGTAACGTATGCAGGTCTGTCAATACCCCTCCTTTGTCAGCCTTCCTTGTACTAACAATTGTCCTTCAGAAAGCTGAAAGAGGCCCAACCAGAGCCATTTACCCAGAAGTATATCTACAGCAGTGGTAATTCTAATTCCTCACTTCGTCAACATATCAAGAAGTACCACCTTCTCAAATACCTCAAACACGCTGAGGAGCATAGCTGGACCATATGGATCAAGTCAGTTGCTGCAGCATTTAGCATAGGATATTCCTTTGGAACACTCTGGGAAGCACTCCAGAAGCCAGGCATTACGATACGTAATCTTCCACCTGCTGTTCCTTGCTCTGCAGGTGACTCGCTGCCCATTCTTCCAGGCTCAAAACCATCTCTGGATGATGGCTTACCAGAGTTCTCACCTGCCACATTTGAGCACTTCCTGGTAAAGTTCATCATTGCCAATGATCAAGTACGTATCTTAACGAATGTGATGACTCAAGCGGTATCTAATCGTCACAGTCGCAGTCTATCAATGTTATCGAATGTCCTGAATTTCACCAACTTCTACTTCTACTCTGAGAGGACCTCCAGGATGCCAACATCCCTAGATGAATGAAGATGCAGGAACTTATCATCAAAACATGGAGAGAATATTTCCAAATCCTGAAGCAAGATCTCACAGTAAGTGCTTCATCCAGAGTAGTAGAGTCAATGGCGCCTAATTGACTGACCATATTATATTTCAGAACTCTGAGGGTAAAGTATCGTGCACCGCTGACATATGGTCAGATGAAAACATGAGGCCCTTCCTGGCGCTCACTGCTCACTGGATCGGTAAAGGTTCTGACGCATCAATGTTGAAACTCAAAATGGCTCTCATCGCCTTTCACCATGTCCCTGGTAGCCATACTGGCGAGTACTTGGGGGAGAAGATCTTCAAGCTTCTCGAACGAGCAAATATCCTCCACAAAGTAAGTCATCCTGTTGAGCCCCAGTATCAGTCACAACTGTTGCTGAACATTTGCAGGTCGGGCACTTTATGCTGGATAATGCTTCGAATAACAACACCGCAATGCAGAAGTTTGCAGGGTTACTCAAATCACATGGTATAACCTCTGACTTTAATGCCAATGATCGCCAAATCATGTGTCTCCTGCATATCCTCAACATCTGTTCCAAGCATGTCGTTGAAAAGTACATGTCCGCCGACTTTCTTTCGGTTCCCAGTGGAACATGGGTTGACTCGCTTGGAACTGCGATCGACAAAAGTCTCTACGTCAATGCAGTTAAGAAAGACCCCATTAAGCACGGTCGCGGTATCGTTTGCGCAGTGCATGCGTCAAGCCTTCGCTGCCAAGCCTATCAAACCACTATCATTCACGGCAATGCTATGAAAGTATGGTTCAATGAAGAAGGTGAACAGACCGAGTTGCCACTCCTGGAGCTACTCCAAGATGTCAAATCTCGTTGGGATTCCATCTATTTCATGATCAACCGTCTGCGTGTGACACAACAGGTACATGCCCTGATCATTATCAACGAAACCCGTAGTCTTACAATTCGTTGCTTGCAAGGTCCTTGATTACTTTTTCCACGCGCAGTCCCAGCAAGATATCGCCTACCTCAAGCTCAAGCTCATAGAATGGTTGATATTACAAGATATGGAGCTGGTGCTCAAGGTATGTCCTATGTTTATCCTGCCTCACCACCACAGCCACCCTCACAGTAGTGACAGCACCATTGAACCACTCTTATTCCAACTCTTGGACCACGCATCTGATGATCTCCTAATCCAGATACCCCATCTCGCACAAGGAACAATGTCATCTGAGGCCACCCCTATGCTTGGGGCAGTAGTACCGACGTTCGAGAAGTTCGTTGGTCAATGGGAGCGCTTAATAGAAGTGATTCCTCGCTGTGAACCTTTCATCCGTCCTGGTCTTGTGTGTGCTAACAATTACTACGTACGTTTGGATTGAACCAACGCATATATCATTGCCATGTGTACGTTGTCTCTCTTCGAATAACTGGTTTGTGTTCACCGTTCCAGCACTGTAGTGGTAAACCCAAACATTTGCCTCTCACATATCATGACGCATTGGGAGCCCACTCAACAAAGGGAAGCACGAGAGCTCGTCATACAAATGGTAAGCAATTTGTCATTCAGTACCTTTGCACTGGTGATAACTCCAACGCGTGCTAGATGGATAAGTACAGGGATCAAGCGACTCAAGCGACTCAAGATGAACCAGTCTAGACTGAGCCTAGACCAGCAGCACCAGCACCCACCAAAAAGACATGGACTCTCACAGAGCGCTTCAGCATCACGGACAGAGACAATCTCCAGCACCATTCGGCTCAGCCTCCAGACTCCTCCAGTACTGCACAGTCTGTCAAAGACGAGTTGAGTGCATACCTTGGTAGTCAGGTCCAGCAAGATGTTAGTCCGGTTTGTTTTTGGCAGGTACGTACATCCATTATAAACTCTCTAGTACTGATGTTCTATCTCCAGGTTTCATGGTCTGCCTATCCAACACTCTTCCAGATTGCAATGGACTACCTCCCGATTCAGGCGTCATCAGTTCCCTGCAAACATGTTTTTTCATCCAGCACCAAGACTATGACAAAACGTCGGAACCACATCAGCCCGGTCTTAATGGAGGCCCTCCAGATGACGAAATTTTTCCTCAAGAAAGACAGGCTGAAGTTTATGGAAGGTTTGGTAACCTCGCAACATGAGATGCAGCTCGATGAAGATGAGGATGACGTCCTTGCCCGAATTGTTGACGCAAATCTCAACAAGGAGGTCATGCAGGCAGTAGACGATGTCATAATTATGATTGCAGAAGACGAGGGGGATATCTTTGATGCTTAAACCCTTCGCCCTTCGCTGGTAACTCTCAGGTCCTTGATGTTCACAACTGGAACTTTATTTTCTCGTGTACTTGTAGTTTTTCTACTACGACTAACTATGTCGAATGTACTACAGACAAACCATTGTCAAAATTCCTGAGAGCAACAGGACTGAGTATTGATGATGATGACCATATAAAGGCAGACATAAACAGGTTACACTGTGAGCCCAGGTGGCGAGTTGCCCATAACCCAATGATCCCCAAGCAGTCGGAAAATGCATCTTGAGTTGCTGAATAGAGCGAGGGCGGCAAACATGAGACATGGCAGGTTTCTTCATGCAGGGATGGTATAAACTGAGATAATTCTTCAACTGTGGGGTTCTGTGAGGGAGGAAACTTGGGGAGGTAAAAAGACGTGCCACAAACCACAAAGCAACTGCACTGATAACTCTCGAGGTGGGCTGTGTTGAGGCCCAACTTGAGGGGGGTTTGGCTGACTAGCAGTGCGGTGGTCCATGAGAGGCAAGTTGAGGAGATTGAACTGACTCACTGGAGACGGGGGTACGAAACACAGGGATGAGACCATCGACGCCATGTTGTGGTCAACTTGGAGGTCAACCCAGGCAACTCCGGTGCCTGAGGTCACGACCTATGAGCCGATGAGTAAGTACCGGCTTTGGTTTGCAGGCGGCACAGTTAGCCAGATTCCGGTTATGACTCAAAGCCGGCAGTAAGTCGAAGTCACAGCAACACTAGTTTGGCATCTCTCGGCAAAATATATTTAAAAGTCTGACGCAGGTGAGCGCTGCAAGCTGAGCTTGGCCCTGTCTGCTGGGCCAACTTTGAAAACTATTATAGTGAGAGTTAGTAGTGAAGGCCACCTTAGAGCATCACCCCATCACCAGCATCATCACAATAGTGCTTACCACGAGTTGTCGTTCACCAACAGATTTTTTCTCGAGGGCTTCGATGTTGTACTAGTAGTTTGTGAACCTCTGGCACACGGTGTGAGCGGGTAATCCAAGATGCTAAAGTGCTCGCCATAAATGACTCTTCGTTCAGGTGGCGCTCTGAGAACGGGTACTTACTAAGTATAGTTTGTAGTACGGACCAATGGTTACCGGTCACTCATTTTGTGCCTATGGCACGGTCGTACAAGTGAGCATATTTGTTAAACTTAAAGAGCACCATTGTAGGTATCTATGATTATCTATGACACAACAGTACAGTCTCGGGTCGCTGATATACTGGCTGCAGACATGGAACGACAATGACAAACTCTGTGTTCACTACGGTCCAGCATTGTTCATCCAAATGGTTTCTGGCGAGCAACAAACAGTGACATTGGTCATTGGCCTCGATGACAGGAGCATCCCTGCCAGAACGGAAATTGATGATGCCAAGTTTGTATGTTTTTATGTTACCGCTCAGGACGTCGGCGCCGATCAAGAAGGATTTCAGGCTATCTGGTCTGATCACGTAGCCAATGCATTGGCGATTATCATCCCGGACTACGTCACACAGCGCAGAGACCATGAGCATATCGATCTCCACGCCGAGCTTGGTGACTTTGAATAGACAATGATGGTTGAAGAAGGCGGGAGTAAGACGAGGGTTATGTCTCAAATAAGATGCCGGAGAATATGGAAAGACTCGGGAATAAGGGGATGGATATCCAGCCCATGCGAATAAGGAGGCATCCGTACATTCCTCAGCGATGACAGCCACGAGCCTATACCACGCCCTGTCGGCCTCGCCGTACGCGATGGGCAAACTGACGTTGAACAGACCGAGAAGACAATAAGCAGCGTCTTCGATTTTCGTCGTCTTTCGTTGGGACGCCCATGACATTTTCTCCGCGACCCTATCACAGGAAGGCTCGAATCGCCACAGGTCATTGTCTGGGATCCCGGTGACGGCTCCAATGGTTCTCCGTATGTCCGGGATAGCTTTATCATTTGCATGTTTACCAGGATTCATCTCCAAGAAGACAGGTTCCCAACTCTCCCCATAGAACCTTATCACCTTGGGCGCAAGAAGCTCCTGTAGCGTCCATCCTCTCTTGAACCACGGTTCTAATTGGAAATGTGCTGCGGTCGATGACTTGGCCAGATGTACAATGCACACAGCAGCGATATTGTACCACCGGTACATTGAGCGAATGGCCTCATCCAGTTCAACACTGCTTTGTTTGTTTATGCAGCAGGTATCCGACCAAGCATAGGAACAGTCGTAGTCTGCAGCCCTTTCGCAAAAGTTGAGCAGTTTCTTGTATCCAATCGTGGGTTTTTGGGTTAGGCGCTTGTCCAAGATGTCGCTAAACTGGGGCTCATCGTCTCCCCACCGGTGTGAGAACATAGCGAACTCGAACAGGTGGCAGATGTACTTGAAAATAGGGTAAGAAACTCATCGGGAATGTCGCAGGAGAATGTCATACCTCAATGTGGTTGATATTCATGATCCCATTAACCCGTACCTGCGAATGGTGGTTGCTGCGACTACTTCTCAGCCTGGATTTGAAAAGTTTCTGGGGACCATATCCTTGCAGCTCCTTCTCCACTCTAGGTCTCTCTGCTTCCCAAACTTCTTGTCTGGAAAGAAGCGCCATGTCGTTGATCCGAAGAAGGTATGTAGGAAGATAATTCAAAACATATTGTTCACAACCCTCGAGGAGCTGTTGTCGAAGTCTGGATCGATCGCCCTCCGAGTCTATGGGGCTGATAAGAGCCTCGGGATAACATAAAACCTCTGGATGTTCGCTGATGCTGAAGGTACCGCGCTCCCAAGAGGAAAGAAGCCGACCATACGGAGACGAACCCGACTTTTGGAATGACATGGGTGGCAATTCTCTAGGGGAGGTTTGGCGATGAATTCTGTACGAGGATGAAAGGCAAGTAGATCTGCCAAAACGTCTAAAATATCACTCTCTTCAACCTGTCCTTTGATCGACTTGATGTGCCCTTACCATGGGTTGCTTCTTTTTTTCAAGCAGCTTTCTTCCGCCCCGGCAACTGGCAGCCGTAGGACTAGTCCTTGACGTGTATTGCTTCAAGTCGAAATGACGTGGGATCACGATGCATTTGGTTGTGGAGATCAAACTCAGCTGGTCTTTCGGGGAAATGTCGGACTAAGACCTTGAACATAAACTCGTCCAACGTCGCGATGTTCTTCGACCTGAACGTCCCCGTCGTCGCTCACCAAGCCCATGGAGCCGTAGCCCAGTCAAAAAAGAACAAAAGGAAACAACCTCAAGTGACTAGCACTGCTGTGTTTACCCAGGCTCAGATCGCAGCCATTGAAGCTCGCATCGATCTTCTCGTCCACTGTCGGTCTTTCATCTCGCCTTTTCACCATTCTTTGACTTTTTGATGCACAGTAGGGTACACCGTCATCGCTCTGAACCAGACAGTCGAGAAGAGGATTGATCCCAAGACGCATGTCAACATTCTGGACACGCTGTTGCCACAGTTCAAGAGTAGGACCGGTATCGTGTTTCTGAAGCGATTGACGATCAATATCGACGAGGACAGCGAGAAAGGATTCGGTCTGGTACGTTTTCTCGCCACCTTGACCCCTACACACTTGGGCTGATCTGTCTTGTTCGTCAGACGAGTGCCAATGCGTCTATCGCCGATGGGTATGACCTCATCGCTCTCACTCCAACGACAGCAGCGACGTTTTCTGCGGCATGCCTGACACATAGTCAACCTTCGCCGCTGACGGCTCACATCATCGCCTTACCCCTCACCCTACCCCGACTTCCATTTCATCTCAAACACACGCTCGTCCGTACCGCCATTAAGAATGGCGCCGCATTCGAAATCAACTATGCCGGTGCCCTTGGAGATCCTGAATCTAGCCATGCGAGTCTCGGCGTGAGCGACACCGGCAACGCGGCGAAACGAAATTGGTGGGCTGCTGCGCGAGAGGTTGTTCGTGTCACAAAGGGGAAGGGAGTCATCGTTAGTGGCGGCGTTATAGGAGAGGGCGATTACAGAGGCTCAAGGGACGTCCAAAACCTGTGAGTCGCCTCGAATCGCTTCGGTCGTCCTAAAGGCACGTCTCATTTGCCGTTTTACGTCGTTCAGGATCA